>JAIQCU010001333.1:0-22295 GCA_022114935.1 Leptestheria dahalacensis | reverse complement strand
GCTGGGCAGGTACACCAAAAAGGCATCAGCAACGGAAATGAGGACGCAACGGCAGATGCAACCTTTAAAGGAGGAAACCTGTTGAACAACTTTCTAATCTTTCTTGCTAAAAAGTATCTTCCCGGGCGCCGGCAGCTGTCACGATGCGGTGCATCATCTTCTTTTCCCTCACGCTCTCACACCTTTCTCGACCGTTTTCCTAAAGATGTACTTGCAATATCGTGTCGTGTATATACAAAATGCCTTGCCTAATAGGTTTCCCATGAGTCGATCGTTAAGCCGAGCCTCAGATTCTATGGGCGCTACCAAGAAATCTACCGGTTACTTCCCACGCATATTACATGTACTAATCAAATTTTACGCTGGTTCAAGCCTATTCCATTCTCTTCTCCAGTACTTGCTGCAAGTTAAGTTCAATATGCTAATATGCAATATAATAAAGATAATTAGTTTGGACTATTAAACAAGTAACTCTGTCAGGCCTTGAACTGATGCGACGTGTAACTGGAATGCTGATTTCAGAAATACCAAACGTTCTGGCTCGGACTTGGCCCCCTCCCGGCTATTGCCAAGGTGCAGCAACCAATACCCGAAAGGTAACGTCAAGGCCAGTGTCCAGGACTGTCAACTTATGACATTTTGCACTGCACGGTGTGCAAGTCAGTAGGAATCACAACTTTCTTCAGTTGAAATAGTTGTCTTCAGTTTAAAAAGCGTTACGTTAACTCCTGTAACTTATCAGTACGATGTCAGTGTCATTAACAGGACTCAGGGATTGAAACTGTTTTAAGTGCAGTTTGGTGATACCTTACATTGGACGTGATTCTGCAAAACAATGAATACTTTTGAATAGTCTTGGCATTAAGACGAGTCCTGAACTGCGAATCACTCTGAATCACTTAATGTCTATCATCATCATGTTATCAGTCTGAAATCATTTCAGGGCAAATTAAGTACTAGTAGTTTTAAGGCTATGGGTTATCTTAAAACTGTTGCATCAGTAAAACCGGTAAAGATATATCAGCAAAGATTAACTTTTCCTGTAATGTTATTAAATTACTCATTAGAATGACAACGATAACTGGCGCTATAGTTTATTCTAGCTAATACTTAACTATGTTAGCTTTGCTATTGTCCTATACACGTTCTGAGCAAATTCGTATTAAAGAATAAGTAGGTTTTTAGTACTTACAAGAAAAATGGCAGCTTTCATCCTCACGCTAATAATCAAGTCAATACTCCGTATACTATGGGAACTGGAAACAGACGACAGCTCGATTCAGGTCCAGAAAGACACCTCGTTCAGTTATAAGCAGCAATCCTCGTGTCCACCTTCACTTTATACGGTGCCACGGAGTAGGGGGAAGGGCCTGGAGTGGGCGCAGTACCCGACCACGGGGGTAGGAAGGAGGGGGAGGAGTATCACAATGGGAGAAAGGGACAGAGCTTCTTTCGGAGGGAACTTTCGTCAAAATCGTCGAATCTTCTGATTGCAAGTAAACCAGAAGATCGCTTTATATAATTTATATAATTGTATCATATATCATTATACTATTTCCATATAGATTTATTATGTAGCTTCAGTTTAAAGCGTATTTGATGGCGATTTTGATTTATATCGATTTATTTTGCCTTTCGCTTGATAAAATAATTTACTTAGTTTTTTATTCATTAGATATTAAATTTAAAGAAGTAATTGTAAAGAATGTTTTCTACTTTTCAAGTACCACATATTTCGTTACAGCATCTTAAAATATCTCTAACCCTAGTTTTCAAAACTGTATGTTGTATTTAACTGATATCCTTAATTACAATTATTATATCAGTTTTTATCATTTAAATATGTTATATATAATTTGCCTAATTTAATTTTTAATTCGAAACATACAATAAGATGTATATGTGTAATATAAGAAATTACACATATAAAGTTAATTTATTATGTTAATCAATCTTAATGAGTTAATCAATTTAGAATAATCAAGATAAATTATACCAATATTTAATTAAGATCACTACTGGACATTTTGAATTGAAGATGGATTTGTAGATTCAGAACACAAATTTTCCATGAACTGTTAAAGGTTACTGAAGGAGCGAGAGGTAAGATTCTGGCAGTTCGGCATTATTTCATAATTTGACTATAAGTTGGATAAACGCACCTTGGGTTTTCATATGATATTAAAAACTTTCCCTTTTCAATTTTTATAACAAACTCGTAGCCTCCGGTTAAAGAAGGGCACCAGCGTCAAGGACAAGCAGACTTCAGCGCCCAATTTGTTCCATTAGAGAGGAGCTTTTTTGTTCTTCATGCGGCAGAGTAGAAAAGAAGCCTTTTCTGTTTCAACCACGGCCGGGTTTTACAGTTTTTGTTGAAAAAGAAAATTGGGAAAAAGAAAGAAGAAATGAAAGAATGGTGAATGGTACTTTATAATGCCCATTCATTCAAAATATGCTGAGGTAAGGCTAACATCCTCTTTGGTTCACGTTGAAACTGATAGGTGAACCAGCTCCGTTTCCGATGATGGCGAACAAACTGTAGTTCCTATATCACCCGCTAGGTGGCGCTGTTTTTCGTTTTACCCGACTTTAGCAGCACCCCGCAGTTTGAAAAACGCTAAATGCCAGTTAGGTTTGAAGGTTGTCAACATTCCTGGACTATTGGTGTCGCCCCCTGAGGACCATTTACGCAGTTACGGTCGTTTCCCGGTGATCGACGAAGCCTTGCTCGCTCATGTCGGTGCTGCGCAAGTGTCCTTGGATGTCTTTCACTTGATTGACGACGAACACCTCGTGGAATGCAAATCGCTCGCAACACAAGAAACTCTCCCTTTCACACGAACTGCCAAAAGCGCCGTGTGACAGGACCTCTGTGCTTCTCAAAAGCAGACGAAACGGGAAATTCCTGACGCTAAGAGTCATCGAAAGGTTTTTTTTTTAAACCAGCAGACGTCTCTCGGCCCCCACGCGTTTTTGTTATTTTTTCTACAAGTCAAAAAGACAATGCGTATTTTTTTCGAACCCCTCAGCTAAAAGGTTCTTTGTTGGTTACACCTGGATCAACAAACTCCGGTTTCGAAAATGTTTTTGCAGTCATATTTTTCCCGTCTGCAACGATGGAATTTCCATAATAACCTCCTGGTTCTAAAAAAACAGTCTGTCGCTCATAATTCTGTAAACAAGTCAATAACATTATAGCTATAACTTTTTATTACAGTATTAAATACCCTGTAATTAGATGCAGGAATATTCATTTGATCAATTAGCAATTTGGCGTGGACAAATTACAGATTATGAATATTTTTGCAATGTACATACTAACCGAGGCATGGAATGTTTAACAATATTTCATATGTAATCTCTTATAATATACATATGATAATATGATCTAGATCATATTTATCTTTTATTCTATATGTGTATTCCACCAATCTTAATCAATCTATCTTAATTATCCAAAACGTGTGTTGCATAATATATGACCAAATTACATTTTAACCAAATGACCAGCTTACCTTACTTACCTTACTTATTTTAACCATGACCAAATTACAGTTTAATTAATAGATATCTTATTAATATCACTTTGCATTACACAAATGGGAAAATAAACTAACCGAGGCAAGACATTTTTAAACCCAATTGAAACTAGTTCAGTTAATCATCTGATTTAAGGTCTCTTATATTATAAATATCTAATCGTATGCTTTTATCACTTTGTTATTATATGTATATTCGAACATAATATTATGTCCTATTATCCCCATACATTAGTTATCCATTCAATGTGAAAACGAGAAGTCGATCTATATTTTAAACCGCTCAAGGGGGGAACGGAGAAAATGAAGATCTGATTCAAAGGCGTCTCGATTAAAGTGTCGCGTCTTCCCGAGTAGCAAACGGAGCAGATGTTGCGCTTTCTCGTTGCGCGGCCAAACAAGAGTTTCTTCTTAATTCTTTCCCATATTACCAAGCCATTTGGGACGACGCGTCAATAAATAAATCTACTTTCTCCACGTCAAAGTTTTGTTGTTTTATTTTCAAATACAAATCTGGCCCTACGAAAAATGCGGTGAAAGATGCGAGCAGTTGTTTGTCAACACGGGAGGCATATTGTCAGATCCCAACCGGCCCTAGAGCCCAACTGGCATAGGTACACAGATAGGTTCATTACATGGATAGATAGACAGACCGATAGATAGATAGATAGATAGGTAGATAGATAGGCAGATAGATATATAGATAGATGGATGGGTAGATAGAAAGACAGATGGATAGATGGATGGGTAGACTAAGAGATAGATCGAAGACATGTAAGTAGGTTGATGGATAGATAGATAGACAGATGGATAGATGGATGGGCAGACTGAGAGATAGATAGTTAGACAGAGCGACAGATACAAGTGAGGATCTGAGGCCGGTTGGGATCTGATGATACGCACACGGGAGGTGTGGCAAACGGACAAGCCATGACCATTTTCTCCAAATTGTACATTTCGCCGAGAAATGCTTAGATTTCTCCACTACGTTTCTGTTTCTCCTCTTTATTTTTTATTACTATCTACCTGGCCAGTCTTTTATGGTTGTTTTGCCACATACGCTGATATTGTTCTAACGAACATTAAAAACTGGTCGTTAGCATGTTAGCATGTTATCATGTTATCTAAACAGATCATTTTCTACTAGGTTATCACACAATCTGAAACTTATTCTATCAGTTGTTAACCTACTGCTTTACTAGGATGTGACAGGAATATGTTATTACAATAAAGAGATAAACTGTTAATTTTGTAATCTTATCTAAGAGAAAGGAGGGCAGTGGAAAATGAGATAATCGTTTACCGCGGAGTTGAACTTGTTTACAAAACGGTTAGGAATACTTATATTGAGTATATGGTTTAATGCTGTTTTAGGCTTTATCAGATGTTATCTAAACATATTATATCTTACTTAAATCCTGAATTTGAAACTTCCCATATGAATTATTGTTTCATGACCATTGAGTTTCCATTCATCAGTGTTCATGGATAGATAGATAGATAGATAGATAGATAGATAGATAGACAGATAGATAGATAGATAGATAGATAGATAGATAGATAGATAGATAGATAGATAGATAGATAGATAGACAGATACATAGATACATAAATACATAGATACACAGATACATAGATAGGTAGATACATAGATACATAGATACATAGATACACAGATACATAGATAGGTAGATACATAGATACATAGACAGATAGATACATAGATACATAGACAGATAGATAGACAGACAGATAGATAGATAGATAGATAGACAAATAGTTAGATAAAGAGACGCTGCATCTTGTATCAATGTTTTTGCAGGTCATAGAAATGCGGAGAAAGTTAACAGCGGGACGACACAAAAGGGTGTGTATGTATACTATCGTGGTGAAGATTTCGTTCACTCGGTATTTATTTTTTTCCTCTCTTCACCATAATCTCACGACACCGAATCGCGTAACCCCTTTCACTTGTGGGTCCCCGACGGGATCGTGTTTCTAAACAATCGGATCCAATTTAGCAACATTCATCCCCGCCGGCGATTATTATACGGCCACCTATAGATATCCTAAAGCGATCAAGGTAATTACATTTAAAACCATCATGTATCGTTTAATACATAAAGGTATTATTGTCGTGTCAGTGTGTCAAACGTTAGCAGAAACACATACGTAAAAAGTTCAATTAACAGATGGGTAAGTAGATAGACAGATAGATAGGTAGACAGATCGATAGGTATATTGATAATTTTAAAGATAATATAGATAGATAGATAGATAGACAGATAGATAGATAGATAGTGAGATAGATAGATAGATAGATAGATGGACAGATAGATAGATAGACAGACAGATCGATAGACAGATAGATCGATCGATAAATAAACAGATAAATAGATCGATATCGATAGATAGGTAGATAGATCGATAGATAGCTAGGTGGATAGGTAGATAGATTGTTGTATTGTAGTTAGTTAGTAGTTAGATTGTTGTAGTTAGGTTGTATTCATGGTAAAATTACCGTATGGATAAAACCATGATATAAACATTGGTTGGATGACTGTTGAATGTACATATAAGGATGGTTTTTACCATGTGTGTAAAACCATCGTTATGTCATGGTAAGGTCTACGTTATAATGACGGTTATACCATACTTTGTACAACTAATTTGTCGAATCACGACTGAACTATGGTTTAACATACATTATAACGATGGTTTACCATAGATATACAACCCATGGTTCTCGTTTCCAAATTACCCACATTCAACCATACTGCATTTTTCAAAGGGACGAAGTACAACAATACTGGATATAGTAATATTAATGTAACATGTACAACACATTGAAAAGCTACAGGCAAAACGATTAAAGAGGAATAACATTAATAGGATCTCAATTACAGCAGCAATGCCATTCATATTTTAGTCTAAAATGTCTAAAATGTAGTCTTCATTAACCATAGAGAGCAATTTTTTAAAATGTGTCAACAACTGTCTCCTTCTCCAAAATCGAGACTTTAGAAGAGAGGGTCAAAAAATCACAATTGCTTATTCTTGCAAAAGATCTTTTGTGGTTTTCAGGGAAATAAGAAAAAAGGAAAGGGAAAAGCGATGTCACTTTTGAGTGTAAGTAGTCCCTTTGCCTTTGGCGTGAGGATTTTTCGGGGAGGCGCGGGAATTTTATGGCGGGAACCTGTGGAAAGAAAAGGTTTCATTAAAACATACTCAAAAACAGTTTGCTAGTATAATATTGGTGTTGTTGAACTTACAATTGCGAGTTTATGTTTCGCAATACATCAACTTAATACCATTACTTAAGGTTATTCACGATTAGGTTAACTATAGATAGATAGACAAGACAGTCAGAAAGACAGACAGGTAGATGGGTACATAGGTACATAGATACACAGACAGGTAGATGTACATAGATAGACAGACGAATAGATGGATAGATAGATAGATAGATAGATAGATAGATAGATAGATAGATAGATAGATAGATAGATAGATAGATAGATAGATAGACAGATAGATAGATAGACAGATAGATAGATAGACAGACAGATAGATAGACAGACAGATAGACAGATAGATCTTCTGTTTAACAGTAATCTGTAGTAGAAAGTTCATACTTTGGTTGGACATCGCATTCTAGCTAACCAGTTTCCCCATAATTTGCACGGTTTGCATTGTTTGCGGTTTGTTTGCAAGGATAAAGTAATTTTGATGCGAGCTACAAAACGCGGGATGATGTACGAGAAAAGTTCAAAGTGAAGAGCGCAATGCCTAATTAATAAATTAAGGTTAATTACGGTATGCTTTCAAGTTGACCGAGTTGCAACCTAAAAAACTCGTTTCTACTTAAACGTTTTTCTTCTGTGGGTAGATAAGACTAGTATAATCTCTCCATCACAAAAGTTAATTACTAATTAATGATTAAACGAAGGAAATTCAGGGTGTTTTATTTTGCCAAGTCACCTCCGTTAAGGGTGAAACGAGATAGTCGACTCTTATTAAACTGATCCTTTTATGATGCTGTTTTTTCAAAAATCTATGTTTCAAAAGTACCTTACAAATTCAGTTAAGAACAATGAACTGAAATTCAAAGTTCTATTCTAAGCTGAAATCATATGCATCGTTCAAAGAATATACATTGTATACAATCATATAGATGTCAAGTTCGAAATCTCAATGTCATTTTTTAAATTTAGTTTCATGTTAACACATATTATTTTATTTCTTAATATTCATTGGTTATTCCTGGTGAATTAGTTAACTTAATTAAAGATGTTATCGTATACAAACACTGACAGGTTGCGACATGTATACGAAACCGAAGAGCACGTTTATAAAGCCAGCCGCTAGATGGCTCCGCACTGCAATTCTGCCAGATTCTGTCTTGTCTCGTGTCATTGCTTTTTTGACTTAACTCCAACTCCAAGGAAACACAATACAACTAGCTGACCGGCTGCAAACCTGAAGACAACCCACTGTAGCGAAGTAAATCAGCAGCGCCGGGGAATGAAACCCTCCGCTCGGTTCACGAGGGCTCTCCGAGCTTTCACCGGCCTCAGCAAGCCCGATGACAACAATCACATTGATGTCAAAGAACTCGTCAGAGAGTATGGGGAGAAGAAGAAGCAGCAGGGAAAACAGGCAAAGTAATGAGTGTTAGTTTAGTCCAATTAACTTTCTATTAATTCCCGTTCAATTACCGTTACAGAGTGTCGCTCAGCGCGCTAAAAAACGAGCTGGCGAAGTATTTGCCAGTGAAGCAACTCAGTGAGGAACTTCACAACCTGCGGAACCTTATGAAGGAAATCATAGGTAAAACGGATCTTTAAATATAATAGTAAAACGTGTTTATCATTTTGCAAATAATTCGACAGGTGAAGAAAGCCACCCGGAACTCATAGACGACGCAACAGTGTCAATCTTCTTCTTCTTTATTGGCAAGTGGCACGTCAGCCCGAGTGACGTCACGTTCCTGAAGAAGACGTACGGTGGCATCGACTTAGTGCAGGCTACTTCGATCCACAAGGTTGCTATAGAAAATTTAACACCTTTGATCCGTCGTTAATGGGCAGGGTTTTTGCAATTCTGTCTGCAGGTTGTGCAAAATTTGCTCAGCGGAATACCTAGCGAAATCCAGTCGAGCCTGAAAACTATGACGGAAGTGTCGACCGAAAGCGACGGATTCGAGTTTGGCAAGAACGTCAAGTTTCACTTTCCAAGTGCCCTTAGCAGACTCAATGAAAATACCCTGATTGACTGGAGTCAAACGAGTGCAAACCAGGCGAAACCTAAGGAACTCAGTTTTGCCTACATTCAGCAACCGGCTGCGGAAAAACCGTCCGATAAGATCAAGGTATTCGTAAAGTTTCTAAAATGCCTTGCTTTACCTGTATTATAATTAATAATAAATAACATATTACATTAACAACGAAATATTCATATTTATAGTAGCCTTTTAATTTCTAAACGAACTACTGTTATTCATATTAAATCGACTTTCGTGAATATAATTTTTTGCTAAGTCATTTCATTATTGTATTTAATCTTGCACTAATTATACTTAATCGTAAATTGTATGCCTATACGTCGAAATTTTATCTGAAATTGTAAATTATGACATTGAAAATTGTGTCCTATTTTGAACGTAGCGCTGTTATTTTGGAAAATACTATTAGAATAATAAATAGTAATTATATAAATATATATATTATATCTAGTACATATTACTTGAATTGTTTTTTAGTCGAAGTTTTTTTTAAATTAATTGATTAGTGCAGTTATTAATTGTGGTTTTGTTATTCAACAGAAGGATCAGTACGACAGAAGCTGGCTTCAGAAAGAACTGAAAACCTACTACACTGAAGCTGATTCAGCCCCCATGCCTCTGCCGGAGTTTGCCGACTCGATCGTAGCGCTGGTTTGTTCGCCGAAAACAGACGACGAACTGCAAAACGAGGTAATCGTCAAAGGTTAATTCTACTAAAACGCTTCGTGAAAGGCTATTTTTTCACCTGAAATTTATTGGTTTATCTTTTTAAATTGTCAGCTGTTTGACCTGCTGGGCTTTGACCGTTTCGAACTGATACAGCAGCTGTTGCAGCACAGGAACGATCTCGTCAGAGCAGAGAAGACGTTAGCAGCTAAAGGTTTGTAAATGTGGCATTTATTTGCAGTTTATTTTACGTAGGCAAAGTTGTGGTTTACGTTTACCTGAATGTAATGTAGCGAAACCTGTTATGACTTTGGTGGATTTCCTTATCTATCTGTCTACCTATTTACCTACCTATCCATATATCTGTCATCTTGTCTGTCTTTCTACCTTTGTCTGTCTTACCTATCTATATATCTGTATGTCTATTCATATGTGTGCCCATGTATCTGTTTAGCTATCTTTCCGTTCATCTGTCTATCCATCTATCAGTATCCACCTGTCTATATGTCCGTCTCTCTATCGACCTATTCAGTCATTTACCTACCCTGTCCGTCTATCTATCCATCCATCTAAGTAACCATATACAAATCTGTCGTTCTGTCTATTTATCTGTAATCTTTCCGTTTATCCCTCGGTATCCATCTGTCCATCTATCTATCCGTCCGACTCTCTGTCTACCCATTGAGTCATCCATCCCATCGTCCCTGTCCCTCTATCTATCTATTATGTATCTATCTATCCAACTCTCTGTCTATCTATCCGTCTGTCTATCTGTCTATCTGTATTTATCTATCTATCTACCTAGCTAGTATCCATCCGTCCATCTATCTCTCTATTCTACCTATCTATCTGTCTATCTATATCTCTATCTATCTACTTATCTGTTTATCCATCTATCTTCCTTCTGTCTGCCTATCCGTCCGTCTATCTCTGTTTCGTTCCGTGTACCTGCCTGCCAGTAATTTTTTTAATATTCTCAGTAGCACCGTTAAAATATCTGTCTTTATATATGTTGGGAAATTGCTATGATCGTATTTGGTTAATTGCAGCTTTAGCACTCAGCAGCAGGCCAGCTAAGCTGGCGTCCCAAGGAACGGGGCCCGTCATCGCAGGGCAGGTTCTTGTCCAGTCTGAGCAAGAAAAGAACCTTCGTAAACAGGTTGAACCTTCTTTTTATTACTTTTCCTGTACTCAAATAAACGTTTAATAATATAAATAAATTATGCATAACTATTTGATGATAAGTGTAATATGTCAACAAGAAATTTATTTTTATTTCATTACATAATCCTATCCCAGGTATGAAAAAATTAACGAGCAATATTGAAAATATCATGACAAATTTTACCGTATCAAAATTTTTTATATAAGTTTCGTAATTAAGTCATTATAATGTCAAAAAAGTTATTGTACTCGTAATTTATCACGATTTCTTCGACAGTATCGTACTTTACTTCTAAACCTGGGATATTGATATCGATAACAAGAAACATAGCTAAATTACTTTGTTTCACCGAGACTTTTCTGCTTAGGTACGAAGAGAAGAGAAACGAATGCAAAAAGCCAGGAATGAAGAAGAAATGGAGGAGATCACGAGCTCCCACGTTGCCGCGTAAGGACCGAAATATTAGATATTTAACTCTTTATCACAGTATTACATTCCAGTTTCAATATTCTTGTTAATAACTGGTTTAATTAGGGAGCGTGCCTTGAGTTCCATGTCCACCTTACCGTTGCTGAGACGCGCTGCTGGAACGGCCGTTGAACGATACCCTAATGTTTACGATGCCCTGGCTGAAGCTAGATTGTCCTCGGGTAGTTTGTAGTTTTATGCTCGTATTTCACGCGTTCTGCTTATAATGCCATTACCTAACTCTACTCTTACTACAAACAGTTAATATGAACAGCTGATAATATTATATAATTGTATTATGCAATTATAGCGTACAATTTATACAATAACAAATATTATAAACTTATATTAACTTATGTACAATCAGTATAAGTTAAAAGAATTATATTAACAGTTTATAATTGTTTTAGTTCTACAATGCTATTATTATGATTATTGTAATTTTATTCAAATTTTAGAATATCTTTACGTTTGATCATGTCCTAATTGTTCCCTTGCAGCAGCTTTGGTCGGTGGAATGAAGATGGCGCTACCGCTGAACATGGAGCGCGTCAACAACTCGCGCTACGAGGAGATCAGCATCCCCGCCACAGACCAATCGCCCACCGATGTCGGTAAAAACCGAATCCAGGTCTCCTCATTGGACGAGGTAATTTAAAATATTGTGTTAAGAGCCCACCAAGGGGGAGGGTGGAAGGGATGACAGGACAGGATGACATAAAAACCTGCACCGGGATGCGGATTATCAGAACCCAACCCGGCCCCGGAACCCCATTTTCTACCATCTATAGCTATCTATCTGTCTATCTATTTATCTATCTACCTATCTGTCTACCTATCTACACTATCTGTCTACCTATCTATCTATCTATCTATGTATCTAATCGAACGATCGGTCCGTCCATCCATCCATCCGCCCATCCATCCATCCATCCATCCGTCCGTCCATCCATCCATCCATCCGTCCATCCACCCATCCATCCATCCGTCCGTCCATCCATCCATCCGTCCATCCACCCATCCATCCATCCATGTACCCTATCTATGTGCCTATACCAGTTGGGTTTTGGGGTCGGTTGGGATTTGATCACATGTCACCGGGATTTTGTATATTAAATATATTGCTAGTTAAATTAAAGGGAACTTATTATTATAGTGAGAGAGAAAATTACGTCGGCGTATGATGAATCAAGTCCGTGTGACGACGAAAGAATAACCTGGTAGCATCTTTTTCACAGTAAACAGTAACTCAACAATTTCAAGAAAGGTGACTTAAAATAAATCTGCAAAATATTACATTAAATTAATATGAAATAAACAACATCGCAGTGTTAACAGATTAGCAGGAAAAAAACTATGGGCCCAGTTTATTCATAGTTAAAGATCATCTGAATACAGTTTCAGACGTCTTATAGAAAGATCGCTTAAACGTGTAAACTTACCATTTACCTTATGCTCCTCATTACTATTAATTATGTAATGAAACGTTCAGTGAACAGACAAATCATTTTACGATTGTTTCGTATTGATTATACTAATTCTATTATTATTTTTTTGTAAATCTTAGATTGGACAGATAGCTTTCAAGGGTTGCAAAACGCTCAACCAGATCCAGACGGTCGTTTTCGAGGCTGCCTACAAGACCAACGAGAACCTGCTGATTTGCGCTCCCACCGGCGCGGGCAAAACCAATATCGCAATGTTGACTGTCGTTCACCAGATCAGGCAGTTCGTCACCGACGGTGTCCTTCGGAAGGATCAGTTTAAAGTAAAAATTGATTTTTGAATGAGGGAAATTAACCAATTAAACAAGTTGCATTAGAATTGTAATTAAAAATAAATAAATCTGCTTATTCTTGTAAATTAATCAAACTTTCTTAAAAGCATTAATTTTTTAATTTTTATTGTATTAATCATGACTTTGCCGCAGATTGTTTATGTTGCGCCCATGAAAGCGCTGGCTGCCGAAATGACGGAAAACTTTGGCCGTCGATTGGCTCCTCTCGGCCTGCTGGTGAAGGAGCTGACGGGTGACATGCAACTGACCAAGACGGAGATCATGCAGACCCAGATGCTGGTCACGACACCGGAAAAGTGGGACGTTATCACTCGAAAAAGCACCGGTATTGTTATCCGTTCTAGTTATAATACGTTGGTAAAACGAGTTATTCTTTAAATGATTGAACATATCATTTATAAGTACAAGTGTAATTATATCGAACGATATGTTATTGCTACGTAATACAAATCGTTAAGCGACTATGTGTAATAGTTATATTATAATATGCTATTGTTTACAATTTTACAGTCATCTTTACATCAGTTGCTGTTAGATAGTTAATATTTTTGGTAATTTGTTCAGGTGACGCAGCGCTGTCCCAGCTGGTGAAGCTGCTGATTATCGACGAAGTGCATTTACTCCACGGGGACAGAGGCCCCGTCGTTGAGGCCCTTGTAGCCCGAACTCTGCGATTGGTAAAAATAAACAACGCACAAACTGAATTAAAATTAACATAGTATACTTTAAAATTGATATTTTGAAATAGTAAAAAAAAAATTAGCCGTAGTACGAGAAAATCTCGAGTTGTATTGGTGGTTGTAATTAAGATAATAAATTTACAATATTCCGGTAACTGAATTAATTAACACGGNGTATTCAGTAAATTTCTCAAATCTGCGTTAGGTTATCTTTTTAAAATTTACTAATTGTATAGATTAATTGCGAAATTATGATATAAATCACTAATATAGTTTTTCTAATAGTAATGTTAATTATGTATTTGTTACATTATAATTTATAGTTATAATTTCAATATTTATGTGTTTTTTTACAAGTTTCGTTTGTTAACGATTTTACCGCTTTCCTTTTTTCAATATATCAGATTATTTCCTATTTTCTGATGAATTATTCAAATGAGTCAATGGAACTGTTGTGCGTGGACATGAACTAATGCTTCTGCACTTTGTGAATGTTAACGGGTTTTCTTATTGTTTCTCCTTTTTTGACATTGTTGCAGCAATTGCGAGAAATGGCGCAGAACAAGAACCAGCTTCATTTGTTCCGTGCCGAGGACAACTCTTCCTACGGGCAAGCTGTCAAGTTTGTGTCCAAGTCGAGAAACAAACAAATGGTCGAATTATTCAGTGACGGGTAACATATTAGAAAGAATTCCGTATAATTTAAAGCATATGTTTGTATTAAAAAAACCTGGATAATTTAAATATGATTAAAGAACAAATATGATTTAATAAGAATAATAACTCAAAGCTTCTTATTGGCCTAAATTCTAGATACACTACCGTGCGGTTAATATAATTTGTAATTTATAATTTGATTAAAAGGGGGGGGGCTAGATTAATTTATTTAAACGAACTATTCTGATGAATAACACCAAATAGAAGATCTATTAGTTTAGTTTTAATTAATGGAATTTGTGATAGGTTCTCCATTCATCATGCCGGAATGCTGCGCAGCGACCGCAACCTGGTTGAGAAGTACTTCAGCGAAGGTTTAGTCAAAGTCCTCGTGTGCACGGCCACTCTGGCCTGGGGAGTCAACCTGCCGGCGCACGCCGTCATCATCAAGGGCACCGAGATCTACGACGCCAAACACGGTGCTTTCGTCGATCTCGGAATCTTGGATGTTCTTCAGATTTTTGGACGAGCGGGTCGTCCTCAGTTTGACCGATCCGGTCACGGCACGATCATAACCTCGCACGACAAACTATCGCACTACCTGTCGCTGCTGACCTGTCAGTACCCCATAGAAAGCAGCTTCGAAGCCTCCATGATCGACAATCTCAACGCCGAGATCTCCTTGGGCACCGTCACCAACGTGGATGAGGCAATCGAGTGGCTCAGTTACACTTACCTGTTCATCCGGATGCGCAAGAACCCGCAGGCATACGGTATTAAGCTGGAGGAACTCTACCACGACCCACAGTTGATGACCAAACGGAAGAACCTGATTGAAACGGCCGCTTTGGCGCTGGATAAAGCCCAGATGATTCGATTCGATCCTCGCACGGGGCTTTTACACGCTACGGATCTCGGTCGGACGGCCAGCGATTTCTATATCAAGTATGCCACGGTTGAAGTCTTCAACGAGAATATGCGCGAGGTTATGAACGACGCCGAAATCTTTGCGCTGATATCGCAGGCTCAGGAATTTGATCAGCTGAAGGTTCGAGATGACGAGCTCGACGAGCTGGATGATCACAAACACATGGACTGTGAACTGCCCGTCAAGGGCGGCAGCGAGAACACGCACGGTAAAGTCAACATTCTCCTGCAGACGTACGTTTCGCGCGGCCGCGTCAATTCCTTCTCGCTGATATCGGACCAGTCTTACATCGTGCAGAACGCCACGCGTATCGCCCGCGCCCTCTTCGAGATTGTCTTGCGCAAGAACTGGGCCCTGATGACGTGGCGAATCCTGCGAGTGGCTAAGATGCTGGAACAGAAACTGTGGGACTCGCAGCACCCACTGCACCAGTTCCCCACCGTTGGTTTTGACATTCTACAGAAGCTGGAGCACAAGAAACTGTCGCTGGACAAACTGAGGGAAATGGACAGCAAGGAAATCGGGTCGCTGATCAATAATCAACGTTCCGGACCCATTGTGAAGAGAAACGCCATGGAGTTTCCTGCACTCAATATCGACGCCTCTGTTCAGCCCATCACGCGGACGGTGCTGCGTTTACGCCTGACCATTTCAGCTGACTACCGCTGGAATGACCGCGTTCATGGAGCTTCGTCGGAGCCCTTCTGGATCTGGGTTGAAAATCCCGAAGATAACCACATCTATCACTACGAGTTTTTCTCGCTGACCAAGAAACAGGTGATGAAGAACGAGGAACAGTCGGTCGTTTTCACCATTCCCATCTTCGAGCCGCTACCGTCGCAGTATCACATCCGCATCGTCAGTGACCGCTGGTTGCGTTGCGATTTCACTCACCCAATATCTTTCCAGCACCTGATCCTGCCAGAGAGACATCCGCCGCATACTGATCTACTGGATCTGCAGCCGTTACCCGTAACGGCGTTGAACGACTCCCGTTTCGAGATGCTGTATCCCTTCACACATTTCAATCCCATCCAGACGCAGCTGTTTCACGTCCTCTATCACACGGATCATAACGTCCTCCTGGGGGCTCCGACGGGCTCGGGGAAAACAATCGTTGCCGAGGTCGCCATGTTCAGAGTATTCCGCGAGTACCCAAAATCCAAAGTCGTTTACATCGCACCTCTGAAAGCCCTGGTGCGTGAAAGAATGGACGACTGGAAGGATCGTTTGGAACGTCGGCTCAACTACAAGGTAGTCGAACTAACGGGTGACGTCACTCCCGATGTGCGGGCCATCTCGCAGGCAGACGTCATCGTTACAACGCCGGAGAAGTGGGACGGTGTCAGTCGATCGTGGCAGACCAGAGATTATGTCCGCTCGGTGGCGTTGATTATCATTGATGAAATCCACCTTTTGGGAGAGGACCGCGGTCCCGTGCTCGAGGTCATCGTGTCCCGCACCAACTTCATCGCCAACCACACGGGAAGAACGCTGCGTCTGATTGGTCTGTCGACGGCGATAGCCAATGCCAGGGATTTGGCTGATTGGTTGAATATCGGCTCGGTGGGTCTGTTCAATTTCAGACCTTCTGTCCGTCCAGTCCCTCTGGAAGTGCACATTTCGGGTTTTCCGGGCAAGCATTACTGTCCGAGGATGGCGACGATGAACAAACCGTCCTACCAGGCGATCAAGCAGTATTCGCCAGACAAACCAGTCTTGATTTTCGTCTCTTCCAGACGTCAAACTCGTTTGACAGCGCTCGATCTGATTGGTCTCTTGGCTGCTGAAGACAACCCGAGGCAGTTTGTCCGACTTGGAGAGGAAGAAATGGAGCAGATTACCTCGGGGGTTAAGGATCCCAACTTGAAATTGACCCTGTCGTTCGGTATAGGCTTACATCACGCAGGTCTCACCGACAAGGATCGACGACTGGTGGAGGAACTCTTTGTCAACCAGAAAATCCAGGTGCTCATTGCTACGGCTACTCTAGCCTGGGGCGTTAACTTCCCCGCCCATCTAGTGGTTGTCAAGGGGACGGAATATTACGATGGAAAGACGAGGCGCTACGTCGATATGCCAATCACCGATGTTCTCCAGATGATGGGTCGAGCGGGTCGTCCCCAGTTCGACGATCAGGGTGTTGCCGTAGTCCTGGTCCACGACATTAAGAAACACTTTTACAAAAAGTTCCTCTACGAACCCTTCCCGGTCGAATCGAGTCTGCTCGACGTCCTGGCGGATCATCTCAACGCCGAGGTTGTCGCCGGAACCATCGGATCCAAACAAGATGCGCTGGATTACTTGACGTGGACCTATTTCTTCCGGAGACTGCTGCAGAATCCCACGTTTTACGATTTGGAAGATGTCGATCCCACCAACGTTAATCGATATTTGAGCTCCTTGATCGATAAAGCCCTAGGAGACCTTCATAGAGCTTCTTGTATCGAAATCGAGGAAGATGGACGCACTGTGCAGACCACGACCCTCGGAAGGATCGCCTCGTACTACTACCTTTCGTACAACACCCTTCAGTTGTTCCGCGATCGATTGGGACCAGATTCAAGTCTAGAGGATCTGCTGTCGATCCTGAGCGACTGCACAGAGTATGCTGAGCTACCGGTTCGGCACAACGAAGATTTAATGAATGCCGAGCTGGCCAAGTCATGTCCCATAAGCGTGAATGCCTACGCGATGGATTCGTCGCACACCAAGACACATCTTCTGTTCCAGGCTCACTTTTCCAGACTTCACCTACCTGTAGCCGATTACTACACCGATACCAAGTCGGTGCTGGATCAGGCCCTCAGGATCCTGCAAGCGATGATCGATGTTGCCGCTGATCTTGGTTGGCTTGCCACCACGCTACGCGTTCAGCAGCTTATGCAGATGGTCGTTCAGGGGCTCTGGATTCACGATCCCTCCATTATGGTTCTCCCCCACGTGGATCGTCAGTTACTTCCGGCTTTAACTTCCCGCGCTACCGAGGATATACTGCAGCTGCCGCTGTTTATCGAAGAGTTTAAAGGCGACTACGAAAAACTAGCCTCGCGCATCAGGGACGATCTGGAGGAGAATCAAATCGAGCAGATTCACGCAACTCTGAAGCAGTTACCAATGCTTAACGTGAGCGCCACTGTCAACTCTACTGAAGGTCCAGTTTCTGTACAGCTAGGAGATGCAGCTAGTTACAAGGAGATACAGTGGGTGACGGTGGCGGCTGGTCAGGACTGTGTCATTAACATTAGTCTCAGTTCTGATAACCCGCATCAGACTTCGCTGCAGAATCAAGCTGCTAAAGGAGGAGCGAGACCGAAACACAGTCGTGCAGTTGCTGAATCTAGTCCTGCGCCGAGAACCGGTCGATCTAACTACGCCTACGCGCCGAGGTTCCCCAAACCCAAAGACGAAGGATGGTTTCTGACCCTGGGTTCCACCGAGACGAGGGAGCTTCATGCTTTGAAGCGAGTCTCCATGGGGCGTTCCAGGACTGTCCACCAGATGACGGTTCCAGTTCCAGCAACACCGGGACGGTTTATCGTTACGGTTTACTTGATGTCTGATTGCTACCTCGGGCTGGACCAACAGTATAGCATTCATTTGGAGACGGTCAGCGCCGAGGATGGCCTCAAAAAGAACAGTCTTCCTTCTTCCGCCATGGACGATTACTGGGAGTGAGTAAACCAAGTGAAAAACGCTGTTTTCCTGCTGCTAACCTACGACGCTGTATCACTGTGAGGGGCTATTTGTGATAATACAGAAGTTCAATCAAAATAACAAGATGCAAACAAGTTGGGCACCTCTATCTGAATCTCACTTACACTCCAGTTACCTTAAGTGAACCGTCTTTGCGAGGATTGAATACATCACCGATGTCTTCAGCCCCCGCCAAATAATCTAAAGACTTAGTATAACATTATAATGATAATTAAATAAATAGCAAAACAAAGATAGTTATAGTTAATGCTATAAAATGGAATGTAGAAAATAACATGAATGGTATAAAAAGAAAACTACAGGAGTATGATTCTAAAATTCGCCATCTAATTTGAAAATCTGGATGGTAGTACTGTTTTATTACAGCAATTCACGACAACACTACAACATTAACAGTGCCGGTCCCAATGTGAAGCGAACAACGAGAGACAGAGGGAGATGAAGAAATGGGTGAAGACTTCAAGATCGTCCCATTGTGCAGCATCAAAACCAACGTCAGCTCAAATTCAGCACCAACAATTTCAGCCCTTGAAATCAAGGTTTAGCACAAGTGTTTAGCCATCCCAGGTAAGGAGAAAAATACCACGATAATGTTGAAAATGAATTGCAATATTTCAGTCATGTCATTAATAGCACTTTCACAATTCACCTGTAATTCGTTACAATGTATATTGTAATTTTTTTAAACATTATTGTGATCATTTCTAAACTGGGTAATATGAATTGGATCCAATTTTACATCGATCCTTTTAATCTTACAGTCGTTAATCCATTTCACCTTTCCTTAGTTTGCTAATGTAGGAATAACAGATTTGGACGGAGAATATTACGTCTGAATCAAAGAAATTAAACTGGGAAAAAAATATGAAAATGTCAATGAAGTTTTACACACGAGTACACGTTTCATATTCTACTGCCTCGTCGTCCCAAACTGCGCCTGCGCATCAGCCAGCATACCGATGAGATGCGGCGAATCCTTGGAATTCTGGAAGACGAGAGAGACGATATTGGGTTGTCCGGATTGGACGATTCCGCCGGGGGCTACAGGGGAATTGGTGCCGTCCGGATTGCGGTTGGACAGTTCGTCCTCGTCGACAACGGGCGCTGCGAGACTTTCAGGAAAGGATGCTACTTCGATGATCGGGGCTGCTTCGACCGTGATACCGGCGTCGCTGTTGGGATTCGCTGCCGAGTCGACCGAGACTGATTCGGCTGGTCCTGGAGCTGTAGCGCTGACGACTGGTGTACCTTGCTGTAATTCATTTTCAGCATTAACATACTTTAATGAAGTAATTAACAGATGTTTAACACACTGGTAACAGTAATGTGTACTACTGAACATAATGATAGGAACTGTTTAACTGTTTATGTTATTTGTTTATTGATGTTTGTTTTTTATTTATATATTTGTCTTGGCTTACCGCGGGATTCTTCTGCGAGTCAATAGACGACGGCTGGATATCGATGGTGATAGTCAGCCTAGTGGCCTGAGAGACGGCAGGTACGGCGATGGCCAGTTTCACAGCCGCGGGAGCCTCTTTCGAGTCTGGCTGGAATGCTCCGGTCACCGGTATCAGTGCACCTTCTTCAGAAAGGAGAAATTACGTTAAGAACATTACCGACATCTATCATCCAGCAATTACATCATAAACTTAAATTAAGTTAAGATAATTTTACTATAGTTTGACGTAGAAATAACGTTTGAAGTCTGGTGATCGAGTTGGTTTTAAAATGATCCTCGTCAAGCTAGGATTCTTATGTATCTCCTGACCTAAGGATCGAGATTCACGCTTACTTGGGCTGAATGATAACTGATTGAATGATAGTTGTAATGTACAGATATATAGATAGATAGAAAGATAGATAGATAAATAGATAGATAGACAGATGGATAGATAGATGGATGGTTGGATATATAGATAGACGATAGGACGCTAGATAGATAGACAGACTGATGGTTAGGCAGATAGATGGATACATAGATAGGTAGGTGGATAGATAGACATATATATAGACAACAGGTAGATAGACAGATATACAGACAACAGGTAGATAGGCAGATATATATAGATAACAGATAGTTAGGCAGACAGATAGATAAATAGATAGATAGATGGGTGGATGGTTAGATATATAGATAGATGATGGGACGCTAGATAGATAGACAGACTGATGGTTAGGCAGATAGATGGATACATAGATAGGTAGGTGGGATAGATAGACATATATATCGACAACAGGTAGATAGACAGATATTTAGATAACAGATAGATAGACAGGTAGATATATAGATAGCTCGATAAGATAGATAGATAGATAGATACATAGATAGACAGACAGATAGATAGCTTATACTCGTTCTCAAATCAATGAAACTCTTCACCACTTTAGCGTTTCTTTCAGGGAAAAGTTGTCGTTATTCACGTTAAATTAAAGTTGAATTTAAAAAAGTTAAAGTTCAGTTGAAAGAAACTTGTCCCAGATTACCTTGTCTAGAAGGCTGAAGGTTCACAGCCACTGGAACACCGCTGACTGGAACAGCGGCCGAGTATACGGCAAACTGCGAGCTACCGCTGCTGCTTCCCAAAGGTTTCACCTGGCCGACCCCGAACGGTTCGACGCGATGCTCGGCCGGTAAAAAGAGGCTAGCCAACTGCTCCCGCTGCTGCTGCGCGAACAGATTTTCAAACAGTTTGAAGTCGCTGTTGTATCCAGCCGCTGGGATCGCCTCCGAGGGAATCAGGAAGAAATCCTGCGCCACCGGGGCTGCTGAAGCTGCCGACAGCAGCAACGGTAATAGGAAAACCTAAAATAGTAATAATTGCTATAATAGTAAACTGTAAATACCGAATTTAGATATATATATACATATCTTGAATTTAATATCCCCAATAATTAAATTAAATTTAATTGTACTAATAATACTGCTTCGCACATTTTAAATTCAAAGATATTCATTCCCTTAATTCAACAATTAACTTGAATGGAATCAACCCAGAACAAATTATATCAAACCAATAATTAAAGTAATCGTCATTTAATATCTCAAGGTTAATATTTTTAATTTGAGAAGACGCGTGACATGTTGGGAAAAAACGGACAGGGGTTTGAAAAAAAATAAAAAATAATAAAATACGAAAGGTGAAAATCACAACGCGGACAGACGAATTTCGAGCTTCGCCCTCCGCTTCTTAAGGTCCAAATAAGGGTGTGTTAGCACTCGGGTAAGCAAATGTCCTTGTAATTCCCTTGCTTGCTTCGTCCACGAAACAATATAAAAAGATATACGTTTTGGAATATGTAGAAAATGTTTTGAATAGATACATAAATGTATCTATCTATCTGTCAGTCTATCTATCTATCTATCTATCTAATCTGTCTATTCATCTGTTT
>JAIQCU010001332.1:0-22045 GCA_022114935.1 Leptestheria dahalacensis | reverse complement strand
AGTCTACTGAAATGTGTTCCAGTTCCAGAGATTTTTGGCTGAATAGTTGGAGGATTTCGTGGGTTGTAAATAAATAAATAAGTATAAGATATAAAGGTTAGGGAAGCGAGGTAAAAAAATGGCAATTTTCAACGTTGCCTTAGAATCTAGTGGTTAATGTCTTTTACGTGGGACATAAATTACCGCGAGTCAACTTTTATGGCGGGAGATTTTGAATTGTTTTACTGCGTATTATTGCAGGCGTATATCGGTGCTGAAGCTGCGATAATGAAGGTCTAATTTTACCACTTTTTCTGGCCCGTCCCTATATAACGGTCTCCTATGGCTCTCCTTGTATCACAACCATTGTTATAAGGACGAGTTTAAGTTAATCATTATGAAAGTAGGATCCCTTTTAATGGCTTTTCTTCGTGTCATTCTTCCATTGGGTGTACTTGGACACATTTCGATATCCCAGCTGTATTTCTTGCTAACATCATTTACCCTTTCAATTCGGGTTTATACATCTCATTTAATTTAGTAACACATCCCAATTTTATGAGATCTGTTAATTCAATAACGGGCGTTACAAATTCTGCTATAAATTATCCATTAATTTTATATACCTTATCCAGGCACAAAGCCCTGCACTGCGCAATTCGGATAGGAGATCCCAGCTCCTGTGACGTTGCTCCGATCGATAAAGTCCAATAGAAAACTAATGTCGACACAAGTGCTCGCACTGAACAAGCCATTCCTGAATATGCCATTGGGACGGTGGGAGAGGGGGGTGCGCCTTTTTTCTAATTGGTTAATCCCAGCAGCCTGTACAGTTGAACGCTCCCGATATACAAACGTCCGAGAAACACCGGTAGTTTTGATTGGGAAAGGTTAAAACGGACCCTGGGTTTGATGCGAAACGACTGCCAAGGCAAGAGGTTTCTTGGTTGCAAGCTGCTGCCCGACTGAAGGTGGCTATTATGGCAACGGTGCCTTTTGTGTGCGAGAGGGGCGCTTTTTCGGAAGGATCGCCTTCAGCTAGATTATTCTTATACCTGGTTGCACTTCAAATCTATATGAAAATCACAAGGGCGAAGGAAGACCCATTTTAACCACCTTCACTCACCCTCCCCCCTCCTCAACCCCCTATATACCCAAAATGCAGAATGACAAAAACATCCCCCTAACCGATCTCAACCTGGAAGAGGGTAAATATGGGAGGGAAGGGGATTTTTTTTTAAAGTCAACTATTATTTCTAAGTAAAGATGTTTAGGCGGATACATAGCAGATTAAGATTTGGTTGACATGTCGACAATGAACAGTATTCACGAAAATTGTTCATGTTTAATTACACTTTGAATTATACGACAAAAGTTTTTTTTGGCAATACACTTGATATCGAATAACTTTAAATTCACAGATAGATAGATAGATAAATAGTTAGGTAGGTAGTTAGACGGGTAGACGGATGGATATATAGATAGGCATATAGACAGACTAATGGATACACAGTTAGATAAGCAGTTAGTTGGTCAGTAAGACAGATAGGTGGCTAATAGTTGGTTAGATAATAAATAAAGAGATGGAACGATAGATAGATAGATAGATAGGTTGATGGATAGTTAGATAGATAGCAGTTAGTTAGTTAGATAGATAAAGAGATGGATAGTTAGATAGTTATACAGACAAATAGATATATATAGATAGACTGATTTGAAAAGTAGATAGATAGATAGAAAGGTAGGCAGTTAGATGGGTACTACGTAGGTTAGTTGGACAAAATAGATAGATAAATAGACATAAAGATAGAAAAGTAGGTAGCTATTTACACAAACAGTTGGATAGTTCAATAGATTGATCGGCGGATATAGTTAGACATGTAATTGGGTAGGTAGTTATTTAAGCTGATAGACAGACAGATAAATCTTTATTACTACTTCATGGTTATATCTTTTACCAAACCTTAGCAACTTTTTTATATTACAAACCCAAACTGTCGATGATCTTTATGTCAATATTAAAACTCAACTCAACAGTAAAATTCTTCACAGCAGAAGACTTCAAGAATTAGTTATTAATACAAACACTGCAAGTACATACTACATATGACAGGAGCTGTTGCAGGGTTAAAATTGAGTGCTTACTGCTCCTACATTTTCAAAGATACAGCAACCCAAAAAACACTATGTACAGACTCAGTTATACTTAATGCAGTGGTAAAGTTTCGTTTAGGTCGGTTTGTTAGTTTCACCACAATAAAATTCTAAAATGTGAGAATTATTACGATTCTTCGCCACTCAGAACCCTATTTTTTGGCTCTAGACTGTACATCTTCGTTCAAAATTCCTGATTCGCAGATACTTCCATAGTGTTTCACCACCGCAAGATCATTAAAAAAGAAACTATAACCCTCCAGACCGTAAAACACAAGACCGTAACTACAAGAGGCTCTGTTCAGGTAAGACAATATCCCTTAAAAAGCATAGTTTTCCACCGCAGAAACCTGTCTCTAGCTAACTATCCATCTGTCTGTCTGTCTGTCTATCTATTCATCTATCCATCTATCTATCTACCCATCTATCTATCTATCTATCTACCTATCTATCTTATCTTCCTATCTATCTATTTATCTACCTATCTATCTATCTAACTGTCTGTCTAGCTATCCACCTATCTATCTGTCTATCTATCTATCCATATCTATCTGTCTATCTAACTATCCATCTATCTATCTATCTGTCTATCTATCAGTCTATCTATCTATATATATATATCTATCTATCTATCTATCCATCGATCTATCGATCCATCGATCTATCTTATCTATCTATCTATCCATCGAGCTATCTATCTGTCTATCTATCTGTTTATCTATCTGTCTATATAGCTATACCTGGCTAACTATCTATCTACCTACCTATCCATCCGTCCATCTATGTACCTACCTATCTATCGATCTAAATACCTACCTATCTATCTATCCATCTATCTGTCTATCTACCTACCTNCCCCCCCCCCCCCGCCCCCCACCAGAACAGCAGACGGCAGGCGCGTGCTTCGCGAAACGATTCTCGAAAAAAAAACACGTAATGCACCCGTAGGGACGGAGAGGGACAAAAAAAATATCAAATTATCTGGGAATTCTGAGTTGTAGAGGAGCCCTAAAACCATTTGAAATAGCCCGCGGTTTTTACATCATTCGTGCGTAACTTCTCTCAGCATCAACAAGAACTGCGTCTTCTTATAACCGCTCGTCGCTCTGATAAAAAACTTAAGCACGAGACGAATTGGTTTTAAATTACATATGTTTCGGAACAATTCACTATTTTCAGAAATTCCAACATTTTTTGTTCGTTAGATAGATATCTGCATATCAAAACTAATTTTTTGTGTTGATTTTCATCTCTATTGTTTTATATTACGTGTTATGTAATACCAAACTTTATTATTTGGTAAGTAAAGTATTTTACATCAATGATATAAGATATTGTTAAGTTACAGTCTTGGGCTGAATTAACATGGAAGCTAAACTTCTGACTTTTCAAGTCGACACTTAATTTTAATACTGTTAATTAGTTCTCAATTAGCCAATCTTGCGCTACTGCTTAAATTAATAAGACCTCAGTTATATTAATACACCTTTGGATGAATAATATTCTTAGTATATGACAACTTTACTGAGCAAACGATAACTGTAATACTAAATCACTACACACATTAAACCTATGGATATATATATAGGTAATAGCACAGTACAATAATAGCCTACATATCTATCTATCTATTTGTCTATCTATCAACCTATCTATCATTCTATCTATGTACCCATCTATCTATATTTCTACCTATCTATCTATCTATCTATCTATGTATCTATCTAATCTATCTATTTGCCTATC
Organism: Leptestheria dahalacensis; assembly: GCA_022114935.1. Taxonomy (NCBI): domain Eukaryota; kingdom Metazoa; phylum Arthropoda; class Branchiopoda; order Diplostraca; family Leptestheriidae; genus Leptestheria; species Leptestheria dahalacensis. Next base: position 18,166 of record JAIQCU010001332.1, on the reverse strand, counting down.
ATATCTAACTACCTACCTACCTACCTATCTATCTATCTAACTATCTACCTACCTACCTATCATATCTAACTACCTACCTACCTACCTATCTATCTATCAATCTATCTATTCATCTATATGTCTATCTATCTACATATCTATCTATCTATCTATCCACAGCAAAAATAAAATACGTGTTTCACTCGACAATTCTATTGTTATACTAAATACAGTACACACATACATATTTAGTGAGTTTTGTTTTGTTAAAGTAACGGACCCTTTGCGTTTCAGGGAGCTGTGAACCCCCCCAGGAGGCAGAGGTCCGATAAATCTAAGGGTGTATTCGACGTGGGATCATTAAAGAATTTATGAGCGAATTTGGAAAAGCTTTTGTTGCCGCCATGTCGAAATGCCACGTGCTTTTTTGGGGTTCGATTTCTTCTCTCCTTCCTCGGGGTTAATTTATGCGCAACTCTTTTTTTTCCACGAAAATTTTAAAATAAAAATACAAACATAGAAAAAAAATCGTAAAATAAAAAACGGTTAAAAAACTTGACAAATAAAAAATAATAAAAATGAATATTTAAAAATTTAAAAAAAAAATACGATATGAATACCAAATAATAAAAAATAAAATTTATGAAATAATAGGAGAAGGTATAAGAACGACCGCAGACTGAAAACCCACAAATGGAAGGTTTTGTCTGGAAAAAGAAATCGTTCTTTGTTGATCCTAATTGTAGCGGCGGAAGTTTGCCTCTCGCTCTCTATCGCAACCCTGTGTCCCGCAGACAAAGAGAGACTGTCAAATCTTTTCCCTGCGCTAATTACAGGGGGCGCAAATTAGAATGCTAATTAAGTTAAATTGCGTTGGGAAAAGGTATAATTAGCAGGAGGCTTACTACGGCAGCCTAAATCCCCTCCTCGCTGTATTGCGAACGGCCCTAGATCGCGAAATACTACTTTTTCACTCTTTTAGTTTTATAAATGTGATAAATCTTTCGTAATTGATTTAACAAACTGGCCATTAATTTGAATTCTGCTTAATTAAAATATATGAGCTCTGGTGGCCGTTTTACGTAACTATAGCATTATGATTCATAACAATATCTTAGTAGCATAGTTTCCCATGAAACAATATAGACGGGAGGAGAGTCTCTCAAGTTGTACGAGTATTTGACCGCAGTTCCGACCCGGACAACAGCTGCCCAGCGGTTCAAAGAAAACCTACCCAAGTTTCGAGTTGCAAACAGTTTTTGCAACCCCCTTTGGACACACACAAGACAGACAAGCCGTGCACTAGAGACTACTTTTCTCCTATTTGCTTGTCGGGCCATTTCCAAGTGGTTTATTTATATTTGCTGAAGCATGTCTCGTAAATCCTCTCTGTCTTTTCTCCTTCTTTCTTGGCGGGAAAAGAGAACAATGACGGTGATAAAAGCCTAGCCCGTACACAGACCCTTTTTTGGGGCGAAAAGAAAAAGAGCCTACAAGACATTTCGGGTACACTCCTTTAAGAGTTCAATACGATTATGCTTTAAAAGACGGATTAAAAAAAATTAAACTTCTATAAACTATATGTATATATATGTTCACTATATAATAATAGTGCAAAATAAGCATGTAGGATTTGTATGTGTACCTAAGACAGTTGTAAGAGTTTATAGTTACAATTGCAGTTTATCAAGTTTGCGTCAAGAACTATAGCTATTCAGAAAATTCAGTATTGCTAAAGCGTCTGAAATGTTTGGGAAAGGAAAGCCGACAGAGACCTGGGCCGGTGAGACACCGCGTTGAAGGTTAAGATTGAAGGAATCGATAGGCAAAGACAAATATGCATGGGATCCTCTACAATGGAAGTCCTGCGACGTGCTGACTTGTCTGGCCTGTCTGTTATTTGTCCGTAATGATAGAGGCTGCAAAGCTTTTCCTTCAGCTGCAGTACTGCCCCCTGACGTAGGAAGTGGTCGCTTCACCTGTCAACCTTCCAAGAAAGCGCGTCTTTTTCTCTTTTATCTCCCTCGCACGGATTTTCTCCAGTCATTATTACTCCAAATGACGCAGCAGGAAATAACTTCTTGCTGAATTGCGTCTCATTTCTGGACAGCAGGAGAATAGGTTAACAATTTCAAGGTTCTAAACTAATGTATACTGCCCTTCCTATAGTATAGAAGCGTATGCCTTTACGGAAAATCCAATACACGATAGAGAATTTCCGTTATATGTGAATTACTAATGAAGGATTTTATATACTAATTTATTTGGTTGCCGTTGAGTTGAATCCAAATCTCAAGCTCCTAGTTGAACGTTCATCCCGTTCAAGACTTCCCCGACGCAGGTCAGGAGACGTTCAAAGTCCTCGGGAAACAGGTGTCCGATGCTGCCTATCCTGAAACAGTCCGCGGCGCTCACTTTCCCAGGGTATATCACTTGACCTTAGGTAAGTAGATAGAATGACATGCAACTTAACTGACATCTATTTTAAAGTAAGGCGTAATGGATTGGTGTAATAAGAGGTTATACCCAAGTTGCTGAGTCGCTTGTAGAATTCTTCGAAACGGAAATTCGGATGCTCGGGGAACCGAAACGAAGTTATGATGTAACCGTCAGCTATATCATCCCGCAGGTACGTTTTGAATCCCAGCTTCTTCATACCTTCACGCAGAACGTGGCAGTTGCTAGCATACCTACAGCAAACAACAACAACAACAACAATGCACTACCATCTGTGGGTAGAGACGTAAACTTTATCTGAGTATACCTCTGAGATCTTCCAGGAACACCTCCTTCAGCCTCAAGCTCAACAAGGGCCTGTTTCAGTGCCAGTATAACGTGAGTCGGTGGAGTAAATCGAAATTGACCGTTACTCTCGAGACCGCTGTACTGCGAGACGAGGTCCAAAGTCAAAACACGGCAGTTCCCTTCACAGCAGAACATTACGAAGTGAAAACTAATCTAAACTACTTTAATTATAATTTGAGGTAGAAAAAAATTAAACTAAAAAACTACAGTTGCATTTATTTAAAAAGAACGGGAAAACAAGAAAACAAAAGAGGACAATTAATTCAAATTGAAAGAAAAAAAATTATGCAAATAGTTCATAAATCCACCGCTAGATGGCGTGCTTCGTTCTGATGCGATCTTCAGATGTAAATGACGTTCTGTATAGTGTTGACTGACGAAGCCTACATAACTTAACCCAGTGAACTAATTACGCAGGAAATCGGACAAGTTGACGTTCAATTAATCAATCAACGTTCTAGACCTTCTTATAGCAACTTCATACTAAATTACGAACTTCAGGCAAAAAGTTGATCTTGGTCTTCTTCCTGCTGTCGTATAGACTAAGTACTCTTGCTGCGGTATAAATCAGAACAAGGCCGCGAGTGTATAAAATATTCACACGTGCCTTTATGCCTTGTATAGTAACTTTGCTCCGTCAAAGTTTAGCTTTTCCCTTGTGGCTTTCTCGCTGCCTCGCTTCTATATGAACTCGATCCTACATCACGCACGACTGCCTCAATAGTCGAACTAAACATTCATAAGGTACTAGGAATGATCTAGCTCGGTTGGTTGTGCCAAGTATCGATTTGATACCGATCGTATTACCTAACAATTCATTTCAAAACCTAGAATTTAGCCGAGTATAGTATACTACAGGCATTAAGTCCAACTATAAGATTTGATTGGACTTTGATTACCTAAGTTCAACTATTGGATTTGATTACGTTAAAGTGATAATAGGATTTTGATTACATACCCCGGCACTGTTCCAATTTATCTTTCTTAGCAATGACGAAGGCGAGGCCCGGAACTCCTTGGATACATTTGTTGGACGAGGAGATTAAGAAATCAATGTCAGCTGCTGGGAAATCGATGCTGATGCCACCAAAGCTGCTCATTGCATCGACGATGTAAACCGAAGAGGGTAGATACTTTTTAATTACTTCCCCAATCTGTGTAATTGGGTTAATTATGCCGCTGGTTGTTTCGCAATGAACCACGGCCACGGCGTCGAATTTAACGCCCTGTTGAAGCAGTTCCTCCACCTTTTCCACATTTCATTAATGAGATATTTGATGCAAATGATTCGAATCGTATAAGAGAACCTTATCCAAAGAGACGTGCTCATCTTCCGGGAACGACAGAATGGTGTTGGTAATACCGGCAATGTCGCAGATCTGTTTCATGCGCTGCCCGTATGCACCATTGGCCAAAATGAGAACCTGCAGTTATTTCAGTTGGTTAGCAATCCAAACACTAACTAAATATGCTAATTAGCTTAGATTAGTTTAGCTAGTACTTCTAGTATATACAACTAGTAACTAACCCTAGCTTCCAATTTGCCCTGAGGGTATACAGCTGTGATTATTTTAAGCTGCAAGTTCTGTAACAGCTGTTTTGGGATATTTAAGTCTGAATCGACTCAACTTTGGTCCCAATCCAAATCGAGTTGGTACAGAGCAATCGGTTGACATGGAAATTTAGAATCTAGTCAATACTACTGCTATCGCGCCACGTTTCAATTCAAACAATCGATTTTTATCCTTGAAAGTCAACTCCACTTTAAATCGTTTGTCTTGCCAATACTCAGTGTGCTTAAAGAGCTAGTTAAACAGGCATTCAGTGCGACACACAGCAGTGTTGATTACTTGAAACTGTATCTTTTACCATAAATCAGCAGCTAGGATGTCAATTTGCTATACTTGCTATGTGGAATATTCTTGCTAGAAGCTGTAGCCACACTATATGCTGTTACAAGTAAGCTAGCAAAGTAGCCAGTGCTAGTTGCTAGTGACTCAATAGCCTATTGTTAGTAAGCCATGCAAACTAGACTAAAACTTCAGCACTTCTTCGATTTACTAGTCGACAGTGGAGCTAATGACTACATACATCACTAAAAGTACTAACGTATAATAACTTACATAAGCTACTAATTTAACTAAAAACTACAAATTAAACCTAACTAGCATCGTTTTAACTCAAAAGTGGATGAGACTTCATATACCTGTCCGTTAGTTCGAGGAACCGCCGTTTGGAGCGCTGCTTCCACCGCGTAGGTCCCGCTACCTTGCAGCGGGACGCACGTGTACCGTCGAGACTGGTAAACACCTGACAACAAGATTACTGTAGACATTTAAGATGGAACAAAACGTGTATACGTACCATAAAGTCTTAGAAAAAGATGATTACCTGCCACGTGCAGTAGCTGGGTGCGCACAAAGTGGATTGCATCGACAAAAGCAGTGTCACGTGACCCCAAATCACACAGCATGGCTTCCTTGACACCAGCGCTGCAACTCAAAGGACCCGGGGTGAATAGCTTTTTCTCCATGTCGCGACGATCTAGAATAATAAGCTAGTCGGTTTACAGTCAACATGTATCGATTCACGTTGTTCAGTACCATAGCAACATTTAGAAGCTAATCTTCTGTTGAAATTGCATACAGTTTAATTAATTAACATCTACCATAAATGAGTTTAACTTGGTTGAATAAAAAGATTCGAATTAAAGTTACTGTAGGGATAGTGAAAGAAACGCTCACTTGCTTTGGTAGAAGTTTTTGAAAAACAACTGAGATATTCGACAAGAAATAACATTTGCTTATCGTGTCCAAGTTGGTTATCTAATCAAGAACAAAGCCCATTCATTGGTTTATTTCAACATTCAAAAGTCGAATCCGAATTACACTGACTGCATATCGCTAGCTACAAGAAACGGAACATGCAACTTATTACTCTCTATGAACTAATTGGGTTTATTACAGGTTACGAAAAGGCACGCACGGTCGACAAAGAAAGAAAAAAAGACGACAAAAGTTGGATATCAGTGTTGGAATAATATCGTCACTTGAAGAGGACAGATACACAACGCTTTTTCTAGTTTTCCCATTTCGAACGAGGCGAATAACCACTACATATCGATTCCGCGTAGGAAAAAACTGACTTGATGATTGATTAGGATATTGAATTGAGAAAACATTCACAGGCTTGACACAAATCATTTCATAAGTTCAATGTGGGTTTCTGGCTATTCTTTCTGGCACGATGAGTTCGACGGTTGCGAGGATTGGGTAATTGTCTGCAGTTCGCTGAAACTCTCGATTCTGCGCAGTTCGCGAATCACTTGTTCGTGCTCGTCGAGAAGTCGGGCGAATTCGTCACGCCGATGACGGATCTCTTCCTGCGTTGGAAATAAAACAGAAATAAGTCACGACTGTGTTAACTCAGCACGGTTCATCGGAATAGAATCTTGGTGATAGCAACGCCAACTAGCGGCAAAACCGTAATGGCAGCCATCTTTTGTCCATATAAGTGAATTAGACACAAGTCGACTTGAAACGAAACAGTAATGAGAAGTCATGATTGCCCTCGTCATACTTCCTGATATCAATGCCATCTAGTGGCACAAGTGCGAACGGCAGCCATCTTTTGTCCACATGTGAATTAGACCCAAGTTTAGTTGAAATAAAACATAAACAAGTCACGACTGTCCCCCGTCACACTTGCGTAATAGCAATGCCATCTAGTGGCAAACGCCGTAACGGCAGCCATCTTCGGTCCATACGTAAACTAGACCCAAGTTAAGGAATTTGCAAGCTGAATATTGAGGTGTTATCAGCGATATCTAGCGGCATCCGCCAACTGAACACTGGCTACCATGTTGTGCCCGTTTGATTGTTCATATTACCTTAATTTTCTCCAGTTTTGATTCGTAATCGTTCTTGACCGGCTGGTAGATGACGTATGAATCGTCACTGTCGCAGGGGGCGGGCGTCATCGGATCGTATAACCTGACCCCATTGATGCAGAACTTGACAAAGGCGCCACTGTCGGTATCGTCGACCGGACCCGTGCAACTGTCGTTGTCCACGTCGTCAACGATGATACTATATTTCAATAGAAGTAATTAACTGAAGTCTTATGACGTTTGATAACAATCTGCTGCAGCAAAGAATACATGCTAATCAGAAGAAAGATAAGCTGAGTTAATGATTTACCTAACGAACGACTGAAACTTCGGTCGGTTGTTCTGGTCAGCTTGACTACTGGAGCTGGTGGATTCCATCTCTTTGCCTGTTATACAATCAGCGAGAGAATGAACATAGGGAAGCGGACATAATGAGGTCGGGAGAAGTGCATTGTAATAAGCTATCAGCATATACTGACGTCAGTGGAGCCATGCAATAAAAGGGATCGAGTATGCGCATACGTTTTTCTCATAGACAGTTTTGAATCGGACCAATTCTGTCTTGACCGTTTTGAGTTCACCATTATCACAAGTCAAAAATATCAGTGCAACCATTTAACTACCTACCTTTATCCGTGTATGTATCTTTCAATTCATTAATCATCAATCTATTTATCTATCTCCCTACCTATCCAATTGTATATGTATACTTGTATCTGTGTATCAACCTACCTAACTATCTATCTGTCTATCTACTTACGTGTCTGTCTATCTATCTATCTATCTTTCCATCTATCTTTCTATCTATCCATCTATGTATCAAACCAGCTATCTATCTACCTACTTATCTATCTATCTATCTATCTATACTTTCTATCTTTGTATCTATCTATCGTTGTATCTTTCTATCTATCTGTCTATAATATCTATCTAACCATCCACTCATTATCTATCTGCTTCGCATATCTATTTACCGTCCTGTTTGTTTAATTAACGATCTGTCTACCTACCTACCTACCCATCTAACCATCTTCTTGCAATCTTTAAAGTACATTACATTACCAATTAGTGAAAATGAAACCATATTCCATAATCAGCTGATCACATCTTGAAAGGCATGGACTCTGGCACACTATCTAACGGTATAGCTATTTAATTAGACGAAGATAATTTGGAGGATATATCTATGTGCCGTACTCGGGCGCTAGTGCCGAGAGTAAATGCGCCAAGTGAATGGACTAATATATCCTTCATTAGTCGCAATCCGAGGAGTGGGGATTCCTCGAAATAAATTGCCGGTCCCCTCCTACGGTCTTTGTGGAAAAAAGACGAAGAAGAGGACCTCGTGATTAATTACATGCTCTTTGTTGAAAACATTTGCCTCTTGTGCTCGTCTTGCAATTAGTTCTCCTTCGCTTGCTGGCATAGCTACCTCTTTTTTAATCAAAAGCAAGAATCCCTCAATTTACATATCAAGGTACAGAGAATCACGCCAAGAATCTTATTTAATTATGTTGTTATTTGGGCTACAACTACGAAAGTTTATTGTTGATCTAACTGTAAATCATAGTTAAGCAGTACCATTATATTAATGTAAACTGAATTACGGTTTATCGAGTAGTTGGTTTAGTTTAAGTGCAAGTCGATTTAAGGGTCATTCACTAGTCGTTATCTCAAGTGTCGCTTTTGAAGTTGCATTTAACGCATAGAAGAAACGAGTGTTGACATATATTCTATTGCAGATTTACATATAATGGTTTTGAGGAGTTACCTGTAGTCGACAAGTAACCAGTCATCATGACTTCAAGAAGTAGAGCAGAAAGCGCGCGAAATTTGAATTCTGGCAGGGGTTATTATTTCAAGTATACCGCCGTCAAAAGTTTTGAAACTCAGATTAGATCATTACCATGAAGCTCAAGACAGATTTCAGTATAATTGCTTCGAAACTAGTGGCGGGAAATTCAAACTTTGGCGCTATTTTCAAAATCGTGATATTTCTGACGCTGAACAATTTTTCGGGCGGGATTTTTAAATTGTTCAAAGTTGGCCAGGAATTCTTATTACTGTTACATAAACGAACTTATGCTTTTCTTTTCTTCAAAAGGAATGATGGAGACGAGCGATCCTTTCGATACGAGTTGTCGTAGACGACTGAAGCCCCAAGTGCGCGCGTCAGTTCCAAATATCGTTCGTCAAAAAGAATGAAAAAAATAGATGGAAAAAAGTCACCCATTTGGCAGTCTTCCTTCCCAACTTTTAACAATAGGGATTGACGTCATCAAAGTCCTCAGATATCCGCCCAATTATACACCAGCTGAGCCTCGTTGTTTAAGTCTCGTTTAAGCAAGAAGTAATTAAGTTTAAGAATCTCGGTAATAATTGGATAGTCACAAATAAAGTGTCCGAACACTTTGACACATGGCAGAATAAGTCTATTTGACGTTTAATTACGATTTGCGTGATTTACATATTGTAATTAATGAAGAACTGGGTTTGTATCATTGAATTATCAATTAACTTGCATCTGCATACGTGTGAAATACATTTCTCTATCTATCCATCTATCTATCTATCCATCCGTCCATCAATCTATCTATCTAACTATCTGCCTATCCATCCGTCTATCTATCTACCTATCCACCTATCTATCTATCTAACTATCTATCTATCTATCTATCTATCTATCCCTCTAATTATTCATCTGTCTATTCATCCATCCGTCCATCCATCTATCTATATAGCTATCTAACTATCCATCCGCCCATCTATCTATCTATCTATCTACCTACCCATCCGTCTATCTACCTGTCCATATATCTATCCATACATCCATCTATCTATCTGTCCATCCACCTATCCATCCATCTATCTACCTATCTATCTATATAAACAAATCTTCCGTTAAGATTGCCCACGAATTATCTTCTTAAATGGTAATGAGATTACTTAAGTTAGAAAGTAAAACTACAGTGGTTTTGTCATAGTTTGAGATGTTAATGATTTTCTTATCTTATTTAGTAGACTTTATAATAATCAATTGTACGTGAAATTGATTATCCTGTTAAATCGATACTTTTAACATAAATTTCTCAGCAAAGCACCGAGTATGAAAGACTCGACTCGCGTTGGGTGTTATTCTTTCAACTTAATCAATACAATAACGTCAGAAACTACTGTTGTTACATGGCTTTTTTAAGAAGAGAGCAAATATTTGACATTCGTGATCGATTACTTGAAAGCGAACCGACTATAGCGACGGCTGAATGTATCGTGACCAAACCAACACACGGTTGCTAGCCTTTCCCCATCTCTTCATCCACTATCCATCCATCTATCTACCTACCTATCCATCCATCTATCTACCTACCTACCCATCTATCTATCTAACTATCTATCCACCTATCTATTTATCTATTTATCTTTCTGTCTACCTGCCTTACTATCTACCCATCTATTTTCCCATCTATCCATCTATCTTTCCATCTACCCATCCATCTATCTGCCTACCTACCTACCTATCTATCTATATATATTTGTCAATCTACACATCTATCTCTCCATCTATCTATCCCTTTAGCGTTCGGATGCGTGTGCCTGTGTTCAAAGAAGCCACGTGACGCCACTGTGACAGGATATCCAAGCGGATCGAGAATATGAAAACATGGTGAAATCAATACACAAAAGAGCAGCTGATCCGTGCGACACTTTTCGCATTCACAAAAAAACGCGACAAACGATGCCCATGTGACAATGTCACATGATCCCAGCATTACGTAAATGCTGACCTTGGAAAATTGGGTTCCTCAATTTCATGAGATCACACGTGAATTAAGTACTGTGTAATTTAATCAAACCATGGTTTAGATGATTTTGGTTCAGGTTAAGATGCTTTCTAAAAAGCGCACAAGTTAAACTGTATACTGTGGTATAATCTTTAATCTAAATAACAGTTGAGTTATGGTTTCTTAAACAGCTTTCCTAATTGCTTACTACTATCAGAATTTCTGACACGAAGTCATAATTTAAGTATAATGAACTCAGTACTCACTTAAATATAAATTTCTTCATCTTGTACAAATTTACTTGTAAGACCTGCAATTCCGATTTCAGATAGCTGTCTTTTTTCGTAAATTATTCATTTGTTATTTCACTTTTTTCCGAGAAAGCGTTATTATCCACATGACGCAAACCGTGAACGGATTTAGATATATCACCTCTTTTTGGTACTCGAAAGAAATGACCTCATTCAGTTCTAAATATACTCGGCGTTGTGACGAGGTTTCAAACGTAACCGCGAATTGTCTACTTGTACTCGGATGAAACGAAAATGTCGTTCATTCAATTCTTTTAAAACTTAATTTTAATTGAATACTTCAATACTTTGCTTTTTAATTACATTTCTATTATATAATTATAATAAACAATCAATTCACTTGATTTCCTTAAAATTAGATAATTAATTTTTTATCAACTTTGTAAACTAACATATTTACCATAATTCAGTTTTAATTTAGCGTCTAAAATTTTAAATACTTGAATACGTTGATTGGTTTCAAGTTGTGTCCTCGTCCAACAATGCCGAGTGACGTTCACACTGCAGCAGCACAGCAACTTTCGTCTTTTCTGCCTCCCCCCCTTTTCAAAATCCGACAAAGTTCGGTCCAATTAAAAAGTTATTAGTCGCACAGTTGGAGGATTTTCCATCTCTCCTCTCCTTGTTACGCGTCTCTAGTCAAAAACAAAAGGCTTTTTCTGGAAAAAAAATTAATTAAAAAAATGAATTACAGAGAACGGGGACTGGTGACATGTGAAGTTGAAATCCTTTTTCTTTATTCCTTCATCTTCTGCTCGCACAGGGAAAATAAGAGAGAGAGAGAGAGAATAAGTTGTTAAGCCTCGCTCTCCATCTCGACGAGTAGCGTTCGGCATTTGTTTGCCAGCACTTTGACAGATTCCAGGAAGAGCACGTCCGGCTTTAGTGCACCCGTTGACTCGATCGAAACTGCGGGGGGAAGATCCACAAAGAAACATAAATGATGTATATTACATTACAAACTCGCCCGCCTTGTGTTTTTCTCAAGTCTAATATCAGCTAATATACGTGACATCATCTTAATCATGTTAATTCACTTCCTCTATTAGTTTGATTTACATACACCAAATATATTTCAGTTGACATGAATATTAATTGACCATCACCTATGATCAGATTTGCTGTTGTCTAACTTATACGGGCAGCGACTACGGTCAGCGCACGCTTTTTTCAACCTGCTAGTTGGACGACAAAGTGAGGCAAAGTGAAAAAATCCAACAACGGGAAAGAACGTTGTCAGCAGGAGCTTTCTGGCAATTAGAAGGCAGGCTAGTCGCGCTGATATCTAGCGACCCAATGGAGCAAAACGCACATTTGGCTTTCAACTCGGATTTGAGGCCTTGCGTGAAACCAAAACAAGAGTTCCTATAGGCCAAAAAGTGCCTTTTAACATCCAGTTTTTGAATTTCTGGGTCTCGGTCCTCATTCGAGCTTAGTTTCCTAGTAAAACGCCAAAAAATGGCAACTTTTTAGTGCGCTGAAACTCATTTCCATTCATAACTCAGCTATTTTCCCAGATATGTCAAATCTTTAAAAACCCGCTGTATTCCTCTCATCGAGGACTTCATTTTAAAAACAAGAAATCTTAAAACAGATTAGTATTAATCCATATACTTATCATTTTTACTTAACTTTGAAGGCAGTTTTCTTATACAAAATTTAACTTTAACACCAAGGGCTTATAGATTTTCCAAGAGCCCAAGGTTTTTTCTTTTTACTGATTCTAATTTGGAATCTGTAGCCCCAGCCGTCGGCCCGTTGAGCGGGAAAGAAGAGACCTCACTTTGTTGTCCACCCCGCAGGTTGAAAAAGCGTGTGCTGAGTGTAGTCGGGGCCCGTATAGCCTTGTATGGTTCTGTTATTTGAATTCAACTGGTTCAAAAGACGATTGGGTAAAATTAAATAGTAATTTTAAATTAAAGTATATAAATCTATTCATGGACAGAAATTATGGGTAATTATGCAGTTACTGTGAATTTATTATCCTAATGCATTAAAACTGCTGTTATCTAACTGGCCATTTGATTGGAATCTGCCAATTCAATTCAGTTGGTGTAAAATTTGTTTGTAAATTATCGAAGAATACGTACAGATGAAGTGGTCTTTAACTCGGGTCAATTTCACCGCGTCTTTAAGGTCGTCATGGCGGAAGACGTTCCGACTGCACATATCGTAGCGGGCGTCCCTCACGCGTGCAACCTTCTTTCCTGCTAGATTACGCAATAAGCATTCGATCATCCGGATGCGATATTCAGCATTACAACACAAATTTCATTACAAAATAAAACAGACTCCGACTATAACATTTACGAGATGATTGCCTTATTGAAAATATAACCGTTATACTAAACAGTTTAAATTATTTATAAATTTATACATACACATTATAAATATAAAATGAAATATGTTAAATAATAGTTAACTTTACACAGAAATTTATTACATAATTTATTAAATTTACGAAGATTTTAATTTAAGAAACCTTGGTCTTCTTCTAGAGCTATAACACCAGGCGAGAAACACGATTGCAGTCTTTCGGCAGCTTCTCCCTCTATCCGCCTGAGCAGCTGCACTTCTGGTAGCAGCCGATAGAAAGCCGTTGCTGGAGAATCAAACATTAGATAACAACTGAAATTAATGTGAACTTAACGGGTTCAGTTACCAACGGGAGAAAACTTGGCGTGATCCCTGCCGACCCCCTTAACAGCCTGCAGCTTTATGTCGAGTTCGTGGCCGGGCCTCAGTTTAGCGATGAGGATGTCGTCTTCGACGGGACCGACGGAATCGGCCGTGTGTACCTCGGACTGGTTTCCGAGCGGAATCCATTTGATGTGTTTACTGTAAACTGTAAATTCGCGTAAAGTTTAAAGTTTACGTTATCACGTATAGTGATACGGAAGTATACAGTACCTTTGAAATCACGATACATTGATTCTGGATCTGTCGCGTCTTTCGACCTCGCGGGATTCCAGGAGCATTTAATTTTTAATTCAAATTCCAGTGTGTCCTCTGAAGTGCCCTTATCGTCACCTGAAAAGAAATGCCATCACTTCACATAACATGCGTAACTTGTATGGTAGCTTAACGTACCCTCTTGACGAAACTCGAACATCCTGGGGTCGGCCCGCAGCGGAATCAGGCCAAGTCTGTGGGCGAGGACCTCGTCTTGGATAATCGATGTGTTGTTGTAGATGAAAACTTTCTCTATGGCCATTGTGGGTACCTGGGCATGATTGCATGTTAAACGTATGTAACAGTACTGCGCGATCAACTACTTACGTCAGATAACAAGATCCGTCGGAACGCGTTCGGGATTGACGGGTCCACGCCAATGATGTCGAATTCCATTTCCAAAGCATTCATCTTGATAATGTTAATTTTAAAGCTCTGCAAAATTCATCAAACGTTATCGATTAAGCAAATTAATGAGTATAAGGTCAAAAATGAAGAGTGGCATGCCTTTTTGAATTCCTCCAGATCCCAGGTATCAATGCTCCCATGATAATGTCCTGGATAATTTGTTGGCGCTGTCTGCACAAGTACAACAAAACAGTGATGAAAAAACCAAGAGTTAAGTCGAAAACTATATGATTATTACATTGAGCACTTCATATTCCTCGAGAATAATTTTCGAACGCGATTCCTCCACGTGATCCATGATGTCGACTTCCATCAACTTGTTTGGAACAGTACTGACATCTGGCGGCTTATTTGGTACTATTATCAAATTAATCACAAATTAGATATGAAGTTCGCTTTTTGTGATACCTCACCTAACTGCTTCAGCCTTGTTCTATATTGTTAGATAAGTATTAGTTAAGTGTAGTTCAAGTTTAATTAGTTCAGACAGCTCTACGTAGTGGCTTCCGAGACACTACTGAACCGTTTTCTCCGTATACTCAAAGTGGGATACGTGCCACTAGTTCTTTCAAAGTTAGGTTTAAGAAATACCTCTTTCTAAAAATAAATAAATAAATTCGTTTTAATTAAAATTATCTATAATTTTCAAGAGAAACCAACAACACGCTTGATACGTAGATGCAAGGACTTTCAGAGGGCAGGCTAGGCATATATATAACTTACAGTTCTCTGTAAACAGGTTTTCTGGCATTTGAATTCATTTGTAATTCAAATGCGTAGAGGTACCTCCGACACATTAAAATGAATTTCATGTTTTCAAAAATCCTGAATTTTTTTGAAAAAAGCACGGCAGAAAAGACGACTCCTGAAACTACTCTTTATGTACTTCTGACCTTGAAGTTTAAAGTTTAACCCTCTCAAGTTGAACAGTACCACAGCTGCGACCTTGACTCTTTATGGCCGTCAGGTATGGTCATTTATCTTTCTTTTGTAAACGGATTCAACAAGAATAGGAACGGCGTGTTTAGGAAAAACGTCAGCGTTTGTATTGCAGACACGAAATATCAAAATACAACAGCAAACTGTACACTAAGCAAACATCGCGGTATTTAAAATTGAGAAAAGAGACTGGCTTTGTAAGTTATGTTTTGATTGGAGCATACTTCTGGTTTACAAAGCAAGGTTTACCAGAAACCACCGGCGGCACCGTAGGGTGCACCTCCGAAACCACCGCCGTAACCGTAGTCGTAACCGTAAGAAGGATAAGAAGGACGGTAACCATAGTGACCTCCATAACCATGGCCATACTTGGCCTGCTTCTTGGCCAGTTTCTTGAACAACAGCTTCAGCAAAGATTCAGCACCCTCGAGATCTTCCTGATCCTCAGCTGCTTCAACTGCGATAGGTTGCTCCGGAACTTCCACCACTGCAGCACTGCATAGAGTAGCCAGAACAACGGCGAACAGGGCGATAACCTATCCAAAATGCAGAAAATAGATTAGTAACAGTTGATAGTCTGTTATCTATCTATCTACCTATCTATCTATCTATCTATCTATCTATCTATCTATCTATCTATCTATCTATCTATCTATCTATCTATCTATCTATCTATCTATCTATCTTTCTTTCTGTCTATCTTTCTGTCTATCTTTCTATTTATCTTGCTACCTAGACCTGTCTCTCTCTATATCTATTTGTTTATCTATTTACGAAGAGACTCCTCACACATCGTATATCTAAAGTGTACCTACTGAGGCATCAAGATATCATTAGGACAAGTTAACTAGTATTTGCATAACTAGTTAAATTCTGTCTGTACTAGGTACTCAGAAGATTGGATGATAGTATGAAAGGGATCTTACCAGTAAATGCTTCATATTGGAGGTTTTCTTCGAGCTGTAGACGCTACAGTACATCAGAGGAATGTGACATGGTTTCTTGCAGATACAACTGACCTTTATATAGCAGAACCCTTGGCGTCTTGGACATTGTTTCCCCTGCAGCCTAACGCCGATTGGGTTCAGGAAGCAAAAAGCTGCAGGGCGTGCGTTTCTTCCTCCAAAGACCGGCACACAAGGTCGCGTGTGTTGAAATATAACCTCAACTTTCCCTTTCGTCTGTTATGCAAACCGAGCATTACGATGAGAGACCACACAAGGCCTAATGCGGTTTTTAAAAAAAACCTCTATCTTCCATCTTCAGCATTAATTCTGAAGGCTGCTAATATAGGTAGCATATTAATTAGTCTGTCAACCATATTACAATGCGTCAAAGTAGCTCTTGAGTGTGAATGTTAACTAGGGGAAAACCGAAACTATATCTAGGTCGTCCAAATTCTATGTTTAAGACGATAAGCTAGTTAAAATTTTTCACTAATCTAAGATTGATGCCAAATTTTATACTAAGTTGATAACTAGTGCTGTGATAGTGACTGTCATGTAACTATGCATTAAGGGTTACGACAGGTTCAATTTCGCTTCCAAATGTATTTCTTTATACGAGTTTTGTGTTATATTGTATTAGTGTACTTTTCTGAGCATTAAGTATGTAATTCAGACATAAGCTTTGTCCTTATCACAGTAATTCAGTAGATAAAGGAATTACTATATACATTACGTAATACGTATAATGCGCTAAAATTGACATACAATAGGTACATTAACTATTATAACTGTACAGTTGTTATTACAGTGAATAGACGCAATACATACTGATCTAATTATGATATAAAGAAGTTCGATTTATGTTTAACTTAATGGAAATTTACTTGTATGTTATACGATGTCATGGTTTCGTAAAAGTAGTTTGTATGGATACTACTCTTCTCTATCGTCGTTTAACAATATTGTAATATATAATTAGAGCCTGAAATGTGATGACTGGGGTCGTGTAGACAAGGTCATACCGATTGAATTTTAATTTTACAATTATAATAGAAAGAATCGAGGTACATACAAGAATGACATACTCCGGTTTAACCGCATATGCAGAATAATTCAAAATTTGACATTCGAGTATTTCAAATCATAAATGTAAGAACATTTTCACGAGAATTCTCTTGTCATAGATAGATAGACAGATACATAGATGGATGATTGATTAGGGATGGAAAAACAGATGGATAGATGGCAACGTAACTAGGTTAGACATGTATCTCGATAGGTAGTTAGATCTGCATAGCCGGATTACCGAGATTCACATAACCTTAAAACAATCTCAAAACTGTAATTTATTCCAAAAAGTAGAGGAAATATAGGAGTCTTTCAAATCATAACTGCAAGAATATTCTAAGAGAACTCTACTATCGTAAGTAGATAGTTAGATGAATATAACTGAACATTTATTGATTTCGATAGACGGATAGATAAATGGACTAGACTTACATCTCAATATAGTTGATAGATCATTAGATATAGAGATAGCGATATTCGATATTACCAAGATTAACATAACCTTAAAACAGTCTTAATTGCAGACATGACCAAGGGGTCTTTTAATCATGAATGTAAGATCATTTCAAGATAATTCTGTTATCATAGATAGTTTAGATAGTTAGTGTAAAAAGTAAACACATGATGGAAAGATAAGCAGTTTAGACATATATCTTGATAGATATAGTTGGATAGATCTTTAGGTGCATAGTTAGCGGTATTATCGACATTCGCATAATCTTAAGACAGTCTTAAAACTGTAATATTTTCCTCATAATATTAATTCATCAGCGTATACTGTTATTATTAATTCCATACGTGATATGTGTAATGTCTACACGGAAATCTATACTTGATGTGACATTGACAAAGTTAAGCACTAATAAGGTAAGGTCACTTGCGGTTCAATTTATCACTGTAGAGGTATTGTTGCAAAAGCAGCCGATGGCTTCGTTGTTGAAGGTCACCATGTCCAGGAAGTTGAAAGTGGCTGGAACGAAGAGGAGCCCGCTGTTGGTCGGGGGAGGGGGGAGGAGGGCTCAAAGAAGCTGCACATTCAATTCCTGTTGTTGCGTAACGCGAGGGAATTTTCCTCTTTTCATCGAG
>JAIQCU010001331.1:0-22301 GCA_022114935.1 Leptestheria dahalacensis | reverse complement strand
CCTCCAAAATGGCCCTAGGGCAATTGGGGGACATGGTTTACATGTACTCCGATTTTGAAACGGATCGGCCAAAGTGGGGTTGACTCGGTTTGTCGATTTCACATGGAATTACCCATTTGCAACATGACAACACTTAATCAAACATGGTTGGTGTGTGCATCGCTAACGCGTTTCATGCCTGTGTTTTTAAAATACAGTTTTACTTTGCATAAAAACTGTCCATTTACTTTTCCATGATCAAATAAAATTCAATAACAAATTATATGCTACTTCTGTTGCCCATTTTTCTGTATAGTGTATATATTTGTGAGTATAGTTAAAAGAAATTACCCAGTAGAACATGAGAGACCCCCTTCGACCAAATATAAGGATAGACTGGACGTACAACGTAAACCGGGTGTAATATCTGAGTAAAATCGAGTCCTTTCCTATTGGCTTACGTGTGGGTGGTGAACGATAGCGCAGCGCGGAGTTTAATGGCGGACGCCATATTTCGTGGCTTTTGGCTTACTTCTTGCTTATTTTGCAAGAAAACTCACGAATCTTACAAGAATCAGTCTAGTAATGGAAAGAGCTTCGTTATGGTGTAAATTTTTCTGGATTTTGTGCATGTGAATTGATATTACCACTACTTGTCGAGCAAGATGTCTAATGTAAACAAACCTGACGTTCCGAACGTCTTGACAGCTTGTCTTGAATACGACGTGGTTATGTAAAGAATAAACCGTGAAACTTAGGACGAGGTCCTTACAACTGAAGTTTGCAAGAAAGATGTAGTGCTGTTAAATTTCTGTGACGTGCCTCGTGTCGTGAATTTGGTCGAAGTCCCGTAACGTTTACAATGTTACACATCATGAAGTAATTGCGTTCATGGAAAAGGTATTCTAAAGTTATACTGTTTAATCTCATTGCAGGTAAATATCATTGTTGATACTATGGTGCAATTATTACAGAATATTCGACATCCTTGGCGTACCATTGTTCGTTTGAACCTTCGACCGACGATGAAGTTTGCCCGCAGCGCCCAACAATATCCACCACAAAGTACCAGTCACATATCCCATTTTGAACAAAGTACACCAGATTATTATCTCCCTATTGCTTGTTTAGTATAAAAGTGTTAACCTATATTTGCAGGGACCAGAAACTGATGTCAGTCGCCTCGACTAGGACTTTCGTGTTAAATGCCTGGACCCAAGTAAAGATTTTAAAAGTGATTCTCTCCAACCTAACTGTTCGACTTGGCTTCAGCCCACGACACTTATCATCGACTGCAACTCTACTCGGATAGAAAACTAAGGCTGTCCACTCAACTCGACTTGGGTAGTTAAATCACTACTTACCGACTTCTACATTCTGTAAAGGCTAGGGCATTTTGCCGTGTTCAATACAAGCTGCAGTTATTATAAATAAATATAAGACAAAGGGATCTTTATTATTGATGCAAAAAACTGCATTAATTTTGCTAGGCTCCTTCTGACATGTCTGGCAGGTTGGTTTTCTTTGGGAGAAGCACGCAGAACAAATCCTCGAATGCCTTTTCGGCAATTTGTCTGCACCCACCTGGCCAAGGTTTTTGAAACCACTTATGTAGCACTTCCGTGCGTTTTCATGGAAACCTGATAATATAATTACTAAACATTAACCACGGACGGAACTTCAACCAATTTCTGGAGCAGTCCAATGTAAACTTCAAAATGTTCTCTACTATAAAAGCAATGTCCTTCCGAAAAAATCAGCCGTTTCTGGTACACAGAACAATGCTGATTGCCAGAATTCATTTCCGATTCAGCGGACGGAACACACAACAGCCCAGACGCATATTGTTGTAAATTGTGCACGCTAAAAGTTCGTCTGCTAGTGACGACACGGGTGACGTTAAAAGTTCCGCCATTAAACTTGAGGCACCAATCAGAAGGCAGTGACGTTTCATGCCTTCTGACCAATCAGGACGAAGGAGGGCCAGCGGATGGTTTACTCAGATGTTACACCGCGTTTGCTGGCTGGGCATGGACCCACGTCCAGTCTATCCTTGTATATGGTCGAAGGAGACCCCTGATGAACGAGTCCTGTGCTAGTGCACACCGCTGGAATCTGGAAACGGGGTTCATCGTTGCGCAGTGAGTCCACGACAACGATATCACGTGCTGTAAATCCGTCGCTGTAACTGTGATGAGCATATGATTGGGTTTTTAATTGTTAAGCTTTGTAATAATTAAAGTAATTCAATTTACCTGTTGTCCGTGTTCAGTGGTTCAGTAGCTTTTCTTTTTCTCGAAACCTTGGTTTGTCCTTGCGTAGAAGATGGTCTTGAGACTGCTGGACGATCTTCTTGCCGCGTGGAATACCCAATCCAGGTTGGAATACCCTACCCAGGTTCTCTGCTAGTGCAAGATGTAGCAGCAGGAGGATTTTTGAGGCCAATACTGATCCAAATCTCTATCTGTTTCACTAATGCCAACACATGAGCACATTTCCCCATGTCCTACGAAGAATACATCAGGCATGATATGTAACGCACGTTAGCGAAAGATTTACAGAACGCTTACCCAGCGGTACATGTTCAATGACTACCACTGATAAGACTCCCACTGTGAGCCATACAGTATGCCGTTTGTTTTGACTTTTTCATACTGGCATAGCAGATTTCTCGGATACTAACAGTATTCTGCTGTTCATATAACTCGACTTTGTGAACGAACTCTTCGTTCGCACAACGAAGCGCTTGCTGCCGCTGCCTCTCAGACGGGTTTCCTCTGTACCATGCTATACTGAATCGTTTATACTGTCAAAACCACAAATAACAGACATGTTATCGTGGACGGAATTTTTTTCATATCAGCGTCAAATTGCTTTCTAAGAAATGCAATGAATCTCTACTTGAAAACCGCAAACTGCTACGGGCCAGCACCGTAAGCCTCTTCTGGCTAGGCAGTGTATGAAGATTATATTCATTTTTTCCCGATAACGATTCTTATTACACTTGAAATTATATAAGAACAAAGCACTTTTCAAGCGCATTCTAACCGTCTAGGTAAAGTGGGGTGAAAACATCTGTTTTCCAAAAAGAAGCTTGAGAAATCGTAGCTCCATAAGAGCCCATGCTTGCGTTGTCTGCACCAATCAGGTGCGTCCAGTCCGGTAAGCCTAATTGGAACATGGTGTTGGTATTCTCCGAAAGGTTAGCGGTTGCTAGAAACTCTCGTGCCTCCTGTTTCATGGCGAATCTACGAAATATTTGAGATTGAATGTGTTGTGTTCCACAGCGTCCCTCGGAAGTGCTCGAATCCCTCCATGCTGTATCCTCTCGGCGGATCCCAGCGACACGTGTTCTGTTGTGTATTCTTAGATGCACAATGAACATCATTTCCTCCTCGCCGCACAGTTTTTGCATGTCATTGTAAAAGCCTTCAGCTGTTGTGACGCTTTTAAGACGTCATCGTGTGTTGTACTTTCCCCCATCACTGTGCTCATGGACTCTAGCAGTAGAATCAAGTGGCGCTCTCCGTAAGTAGTTTTTCAATACGTGCGGGCCGTAATAGCATAGGAAGTTCCTTAGCTCTGACGCTTTCCATTGCGATCTGTGTCAGCGTGCGGGGACGTCTTAAGAGGTTTTATTTTGGCATTTGATCCGTAACAACAAAACTCGCTGTTGTTTGACAGATGACGGTCTTCGCATATAAAATAACCTTCCGGAGTTGCTAGAATCAAGCCAGAGAGCAAGCAGTTGACGAACGACGCCGAGGAAAATCGCGTGAACAATGTCCAATAACGTATTCTGTTGCCGTATCGAACCCTGGCAACCCGTGAAAAATCGAGTAGCCTGCAACTCCACGGGAACTTCCGCGGACAAGTTCCGCCACTTTTGCTTAAAGCAAGGTCTGGCTGGAAGTTCTTAGTTCCACCCAGAGATGGGCGGTTTGATGGTTTTGTTGAACCAGTTTAGGTTCGGCTTAACGTGTTCTCAGGATCGAAAGGTTCGGTTCGGTTCAACTGCTTGCTCCTACGGTTCGGCTCGGTTCGGAATCTTTAAACTCACTGATACGCTAATACCTACAACTAAGAGAGAAATAACCGAGTACAATAATTAAATGAAATAAAAATAAACACGAACATAAATCATTGAATAACCCCTAGAACATCATAACGTATGTTGCCAATCAGTGAAACAAGGCTCTCGTAAAATTAAGCCATGCACAAAGTCCAGAAAAAAAACTGAAAATTTGCCACTCACCCGTACGGAGCCTGACGTCTCATCGTTGAGGTTGAAACACGAATGATGTCATCGCGTGCGCCGCGCCGTCTTTTATACACGCGGAGGCGACCACCTCTGTAACTTCTCTATGCAAATCTAATGACCCGAGCAACACAGTTGCCAGATTGGGGTTAATTAATACACTCATTTAAACAGGTCAATTTTTCAACCAAATTGAATTCCTTATCACTAATTATCCGAAACATCGGGGGCAATATTGACTGTTAAATACGACAAAAAATGCCACTGCATGTCCGGTTAAAGTTAACCAACCAATAACGTCTCCCCGGTCACTCATTATAACATTAAGCAATAATAAACAAAGACACGTGCGAAACACGTGGCGGCATTTATCTCGGCTATAATTTGTTTTTAAGACGATCAGCGTCATAACGTTAAAAGACCCAATGAAACCCAGCCTGATAAATAAAAGATAGTTTCCTGTTACTGTAAAATACATCGCAAATTACTCGTAAACAGGATTTAATTTTATTTCACGTTACGGATCTCCCTTAACTTCGGCTTAAACCGGTAAAATCCAGCTCGCACGTGGCCGCCCTAAGTGCGGCCAAGTTAGGATTTTTCGCGCGCGACAGTTGAAAATAGGGCTTCAGCGAATCAAATTGTGAAAAATCGCCAACTTCTGACCCGCGTACGAAAACGCAGGTGGGCGGCTGCATGGCGATATGATTAATTACACAATTTGTTTTCTTATCACTCATTATCCTAAACAAAGGGGGTAATATTGCCCTTTAAATACGACAAACAAATGCCACTGCGTGTCCGGTTAAAGTTAAACAACCAATAACGTCTCCCCTATTATTCATTATAATAAAAAGTAATAGTAATCAAATGCGCGTGCGAACCACGTGGCGATATTATTCTTGGGTAGATTAAATTTTAAGACGATCGGGGTCAGAATGCCAAACGATCTAATGAAACTCAGTCTGATAAATAAAAGATATGTTGCTGTTACTGTAAAATTATATCGCAAATTACTTTTAAACAATTTAATTTCATTTCACGTTACGTATTTCCATTAAGATTGGTTTAAACCGGTGAAATCCGGCGCGCACGTGGCCGTGCTAAGTGCGACCAAATTAGGATTTTTCGTTGAACGACAGGTCCCAGTCCACGTGGGCCCACACAGCGATTTAATTAATACATCATCGTTACCTTATTAAATATATTCGTCAGGGTTGTCCGATATATATCGACATAGGGCCGAAACTCGCCTCTCGCGGCCCTATGGAAATTGTGCAATGTCGGTCCTATTTTCTTAGTTTGCGGGCCTAAAATTGCACACAGTATCACAAGGGCCCGGCCTTCGGCCGGGCCTGTGTCAGCTCGCCACACCCGCCCATTGGGAGTTTCGACCATACTTTTAAGTTCATTCACGATATTCCCAGCATTCACGCAAACCAGCTCTCTTATATATATTAGTAATTAAAAATTCACAGTGTGTGTCATCGCAAGATGTATCAATCGTTATAATGATTGCCATTATGCCTCTTTGTTTTAGAGGAACAAGATAGTATCAATTGATAACTGTTGATAGCCCAGGAGACAACGTGCCGGATTAGAAATCCGTAGGTTGCGAGTTCGGCAGTGTCAGAATTTTTTCAACTGTCCTTTGCGGGAAACGTCTGCATTTTTCCGTCGCAAAACCAGCGTAAAGCCATTTTTCGACTGAAGGAGGAGGAAAACTAAAACCCCGTGAAACTCGACTGAAGGATATATAGGCCGTGATACGGAGTATCTACGGACAATAATAATATATAAAAGTTATTCAGGATTCCCAGCCAATTTCGTTTACCCAATTCTCTGACTTTTCAAGGTTTACCCCGACCAAAATGACATTTTTCCCTGACCAAACAAAGCTAAGAGAATGTAACAATGGCGCTAAATACGTTCTGTTAATCCATGTTAACTTTTTCCTTGACTAAAAAAATCATACACGAATTAAAAATTCAGTACGAACTTGGGTGTATTTTTTTGTCACAAATAATTCAGCACAAAGTTGTTACGTGAGAGGCACTTGGTGTCAAGTATTAAGTACACTTGATTTATGCCAGTGCACAAGCATTATCTCACAGTCCCAAGACTTCAAGTAGGATCTTCTATCAAGTATATTCAATTATTTCTCAAATCGCATCATCTTCAAATCGAATTCTCCGACAACCGCAGTAAATATCTCACTTACATCTGCCTTTTGTGTCTTAAGGTCTTAAATTTCCGCCTCAGTTCTTCGTTTATTAGACGCACGGGCTTCTGACTGAACCTGTTCGCTCCTCTTTCGAGAGAGAGCCTCTTGATAGCTCCAATGGCTAAGCCTGGCACTTTAATGAGGGTCCCTGTTATTTCAACTTGCCCAGCGCCCCCTGCCTGTTTTACTGAGTCGTACACCTGCCTTAACGAAACTAACGTTTCCACTTTCAGGTTTTCTACCAGCATGTCTTAATTGACTGAGAACCCCGACTCTGCTGTGGCACAGCCGTGGCTCAAAGTTAAAACCTTTCTTAGAACATTTTAAAGTTCCGATAGGCCGAGGGGAAACTTTTCCTTTATGAGCACTTCGGAAAAAATCGTATCCAGTTGGTGCTGATCTCACTAAAACCAAGGAACTTGTGCCTCAGATCACTCGATGCAAGTTTGCAGAGTACATCAAATTGGGCCTTTGCTTTTTCATCATACACGGCGTCCTGCGTGTCCAGTTTCTTGAGAAGCACGAGTTCTCGAAGAAGTTTCTTCATGCGTTCGCAGGCCCTGGTGCTGTTACCAAGAATCAGGGAAGTATCAAAACAGGACACGAACTTGGTTAAAGAATACCTCAGAGGAGACCGCTGCATGATTTTACTGCACCTGGCAACAAGTAAGTCTGGACATTCATTTCTTAAGACTAGCACATATTGTTTAGACTCTTTTGAGCACTTCGTCCATTCGGTATAACAGATGATCCCGAGATCGACTCGTTTGGCAACCCGTAGGTTGTCAGAGTTGGAAATATCTAGTGAAAGTAATTGACTGACGGAGGAACATTCCTCCAGATTTTTTGGCAGAACAAAACGTTTAAACTAACACCTGAGCAAGGATTCGGTAGCGTTTAACAGAAAAGGGACCAATGATTTGGAACTCTGAAAGCGCGTTAAGAATGGTTCAGTTTCGTTCGCAACAACGCAGCACTGATTTTTGCCTTGACGAAACCATCAGAAAAAGCTGCGTCTAGCGTTTTCCAACTCTGCAGACTTACTTTACGTCCTGCTTGGGCGGAACGTAATTAACTCTTCAGATGAGGCGTAATTTCGATGATAAGAAACGGCTTGCAACGTTTGTTTCTACGAATTCCGCCTAACGAGTCCTTCTGTGTTTCGCCTGAATATATATCATGCTCCACTTTTTCCTTTAATAGCCATTGCCCCCCTCCTGTTCACTCTTCATCGCGTTTCTAGGTCGGGTCAAGCATCGGGTGACCTAGTGCGTCCTCTTTCTTGCAAGCTCTTGACTCAGGGTCGAGTCAGTTGGGGTAATGCAGCCACAGAGTTCGGAGGTCAAGAGTGAGCGCACGGAAGGTCATTCGAGGTAAGACTTTCTTCCTTTGTCCTTTTTCATTTATAATTTACTTATTCTTTGTATTGTGTTTCTCTAGTTATCATACGTCTCTCTCTCTCTGCATGAGCAATACACTCGAGTCCTTCCTTTTCCATTGACCCGTGTTTGCATTACATGGTCCTGCGAGGAAAACAATACGCCTTAACAACGTTGGCATCTTCAATCCACCGGGTTTTGCAAAACTTTAAGGCAAACTTTCGTACAATCCGTGAGTTCAATGAATTCACCTCTTCTCACGGGGCTGTCTTTTACGAAAATACAATCAAATCAAAAGCAAACATTAGAGACTAACACATTTCAGTGAACTTAAGCTGCAGACAAGACCGCATTCACGTTCCTTTTGGCGGCAGAACGACCAGTCTGGAATGTGCCGTGGGTAACGTGAAGTCCGCATGATCCAAGTTCCAAAAGTACAGAATTGTTTTCATCGATGAACTGCTCTTTCTACAAATATAATATAACTCGTCAGTAGAAAGAAAACTTGCAAATTGCAGGCGAACTTTGAATGCTTACTTTAAAGAGGTCCAGGAATTTCCAATTGACGTTGGGCCCGTCCATGGAGATCTGCAGTATTTGAGTGTTCGGTAATCCCTGAAGTCCCTCCGAAAAGGCCTTAAGCACATCAGGAGCCTTCGATTTGGACATGAATACTGAGCTGAGGTACGTAATAAAAAATTAGCAAGTGTTGGGACCCAAGCACAAGGGAGGCCCAACCTGGTTTGGACGCGATCCATTTTTTCGTCATAATAGCGCACGTGTAGATCCATCTGCCCCTTGTGAGCGACTCTGCCCAGGGCTTCGTCAAAGCAAATCACGCATCAGCAATCATCGATACAGCATTTCAGTTGAAGTGAAAGCTGATCTGCGAAATTTGGAGCAATCCCAAAACACAGGAGATAGGCCATCTCGGTAATACCGAGGCTAAATTTCTCGGCGATTTTGCTGTCTCGAAACGTGCACTTAAACAGCTCACTCTCATTTGCTGCAGAATTGAACGAACGGTGCGATTCTACTGCCTGAAGTGCCCAGATAATTTCAGCGCTTGCAACTGCATCTGGCAGCATGTAGTCATCAAGGGTCTTCAGTCCAGAAACACTAGTACTACTTGTGTTAGTGCTTTGCAAATTTGATGTTGTACTGTTTGTTCCAGACAGGGTTGATGAAGCCTCACTGGAAGTAGTTACATTCACTGTTGACGATGTAGCACCCGACTGAGGAAAAGCTGCTGCATTAGGTTTGGTCCTAGAGATCTCCTTGTCACGCAGCTAATGCTTGTTGGACTCGCATTGGCTGACAGTTGCTATTAATCCCATGTTGCTTAGCTTAAATGCAGTATTGCATGGAATACATCTACCATGCTGGTCGTCTTTCCTCGTCTTAGCCACAAGTTCCATGCTGGATGGTGCTCGGGGTGAAGCCAAATCGCTTGAAATTTAGTTGACTTGGCCGCCATGGCGTGCTGCCTATCTATATACCATCCTCTAGTTTTTCTAACTAACAGGGACAAAACAAAATCAATACTCACCAGAAATGAGCCGCGATGCCCAGATACAGTAGATTTTGGCTCGACATGACACTTTTGTAAAGACTTCGTAAGATGCCCAGTACATTCTGTTGGTACCACAGCCACTGAGGCTGGATGGCATGCACTTTTTGACTATGTTTACACCTCCAACCACAACACGCGAGTTTTACGATCAAATTAAAACAACTGTTTCCTTAGCGCTAGATGGGTTGCTTAAAAGTTCGGTGGACAGATTTCTTATTTACTGAACATCTGAAAGATTTTTCTAGGTTTGTCAACAAAATTCTAGGATTTTCGTTAAAAATCCCACTTTCCCTGACAATTCCATGACCATGTTCCAATTCCCTGACTTTTCCAGGTTTTCCAGAAGGCTGTAAACCCTGGTTATTTATCACACCACGGTTCAGTTTCAATTAATGTGTAACGTATATCATTTAGATAGACTAGGGATTGCATTGAAATTGAACTTTGAGTAATAAATAATAGTATAACGTCTAACAGAATAAATTACAGTGCGGTCGCCATCTCAAAGTCATTGTTTTGTCATGGTGCCTTTTAGTCACGACTTTTTCAACCGTGGTTTGAAAGTTTGAACGACCTGGTTTTTTCATGGCGTTATCATGACTATGGTCTGAAAAGACTAGAAATAGTTTAATCATGACTTAAGCATTATATTGTCATGTCAGTTGCTTACGCTGGTGTGAAATCACATAAGATGGTGAGAGATAAAGAAACAACAAGGACTTTAATGCACTGAAATACCTTAGAGCGTATTATTTATAATATAGGAATTGGTAGTTCTTCAATACAAATACCATGTGTAAATAATAATAGTACCGTGTTATTTTTGGTATAACAACCATATTGTTTAGATGTTCTGTTTGGGTCTGTTAGCAGGTTGGTCACGTTGGAAAAATAAAACACTGGTAACTGGTCCGTGTCTTGGAATTTCTTCTTTCGAATCAGTTGATGGGCTTTGAAAGGCTGAAGTTATTGACAAGGGTTGGGTGCTTGTGAAAGTAGTCGTACCCCATTCGCCGTACCAGCTTACCTGTGTGGGTCAACGGGTTCAGGAGCCGTTCTGGCTGTTATACGGATTTTATGCTTTTATTGATTGGAACAGGAAAATGTGCCTTGTAAAATTTACCGATACGATGTGTCTTGTGCAAAGTGTACGATTGGCGAGTACCATTGGTGGAGCAAACAACCTAATCCAAGGTACCGCAACTTCTGCAAAGGCAGCGATATATCCCAGCGGAGTATAGTTTGAACTGTTGCGTTGTGACGCGGAATATAATAGTACATAATTTTGTCATTATGGTATGAGCGAAAGTTCTGTATCAAATTTTACGTCACTTTTTGTATTACAAACCCGGAAAATTGCTTGATGAAGTGGCCTAATCTCTGCAGAAAACATTTCACATTCCCTCGGTTGAGCAGGCCACAGTTATTACTGAATAAAGTTAAAGAAATAAGAATTTACTTCTTCTGCTAGATTTCAGCTCTCAACATTTCCTTTGTTGAGAGCTGCATAGAGGAATTCTCGACGAAGTTCTCCCGACTCGTCTTCCTCGTCACGGTTACGGTAATAGTTGACTTCGAAGACAAAGTCTATTAAATCTTCGGTGTACCTCCCGGTGCGTTCTCTGGTTTGAAGAACATGTATAATGGAGCGGGGTTCATATTTAGAACGGAGCATAGTTTCCTAAAATAAAAAAAATATCTGAGGCTAAATATGATCTCTTAAAGAAATCTCGCTAAAACAGTGCGTATGTACATGTATTACTTGTGAAAGTAGTCCATGGGCTGTGAAGAACGTCAAAGGCACAAAACAGAAGAACATGTAATTCAAAACAATGCGTGGTGCAACGTTTTCAGATTATTTTTGGATTAAACACTGGCAGAGCTCAAAATAATTAACTACACAACTTTGATTGCGAATGAACAATTCTCAATATGTTTTCTTTTTAAATATTGAAATCAGAGCATGGCGTTAATAATTATTAATAAATAATCCAAATTAAAGAGTCATTAGTAGATTAATAAACAACTAAGAAATCAGAATAAATCGAGCGAACTAATAATTAAGGTAAAAAATAAAACGAAATAAAGAATAAACCGGAACAACAAATGAAATAAAGAATAAATTGGAACAAGAAATGAAACACGAATACACTAATGAATTATAGAAATATGGCAACGTTGAACTGCGCGCAAAGAAAACCATCCATAGCTCCCTGCTGCAAGTGTCTGCGCGTTCTGTTTCGATGCAATAGTACAAGTTAGTTTTCTGACGCCCTCAGGCAGTTCTTGGCAAGTACTATGTTTTTATTTCATAATAATAACAGACAGCCTAATTGACAGTTGTACAGTTGTTACATAACTGTATATTGCATTGTTTACTCTTCTTTGATCGGTTAGCGTAAGGGGAAATACAGTGGACAATTTAAAACTCAGTTTTCAAGGCAATGGCTAGTCCTTCTGAAAAATGGAAAGCGGAATTGGATTCCTCATGGAAAAAGTCTTTTGAATAAGGTATCATTTTTACACATGGCCATAACACAAGTTTAGAATTCAAAAGAAACCCTGACTAAGTTTTCCGTTCTGGTTCTGATTGACCAAACGGACATGGCGGCGGGTGTTAAACGGCTTTCAAATTTTCAGAAATTTATTCTGCGATTTGTTAGGCTAATATTTGTCGTACCGCCAAAAGGAAAACTGACTCAGAACCGCATTTTCGTGTTCTCTAAGAATCTTAACAAAAATTTCAAGTCATCTGAGTGTGTTTCAAAAAAGAATTACCAATGTTTCACACGAAACATTAAGCTCTTAAAAAAAAGAATTCCATATCTGTTGTCCGTTTTTAAAAAGGAACAGCCATTGCCGTACAAATCGAGTTTGAAGATTTTTCCTCCTTAGGAGCCCATGGTAAAGTCAGCCGGATGTCGGAGCCAATGAGAAGGGGAGACAGATAGAAAGGCTTATTTAAACGTATTCAATTAAACATGAATTGTTTCTTTCTTTTTAAGCATAGGTACGAATTCAGCAATGGCAAGTACCAGTGGCAAGTAGGCATTTGTTTATTGGACCAGGACAGGACAGTACTCGATTTTAAAGGAGACGTTTGTCACCAATAAACGCATGCTGAAAGACTCGACCCTAAAGGACTATGTGGAACATGGGGACCACACTAAGACCCCCCCCCCCAAAGCGGGGTGGAAAAAATATGAAGCACGGGTCCTACGAACGGGGAGTAAGTATTCTGCTTTAAATTTGTCAGCTGTAAGAAATTTTACCCTGTCGTTCGTTTCAGCCACCAAGAGGCACTGAAACGAGCTGCCGCACACGGATTGGTTGCAGCAGGCGCGGTGGACATGGTAAGAATTCACTTGATTTGTCACACTTGATTCAATTGATTGATCACATTGTGATTTTCCCTAATGTCATATTCATTTCGTTATGAAGAGAACCGCAAACATTGAGCTCGGGCACCAACAAGCGGATTTGATCGTGAAAGCAATGCGTCCGTGGATACGTACGAAGTAAGTACAATGTAGTATGATCTGAGCGTGGGTTATTAAAATACAGTTATCTACGTAGTCTACAGATGCCTCGTCAGATAAATCGTCAGGAAGTGGAATTAAAGAATTGCTGCAGCATTACATGAAGCGTCAGGAGAGCCGGTTGGAGTACCTAAAGGAAGAGTTGCTCAAATTCAAGGTAGAAGTACAAGTGTCGTTCGCCACCCAAGCAAAACTACAGGTAAATATCAAGCAGGAACTTGATAGACGTATCGGAGAGGTAAATAACGGTTATGGAGCAGTAGTACCAGATGATAGAGACGACTTTTGTTATTCTAAATGTAAAACGTCTTAAAACAGGCGCATCCGCCGCTGCGTCATACCCTGATCCGGATCCGGCAGCAGCTGCAGCTTTAGAGGAAGCAAAGGTAACTGATCACACCAGGCGTCAGCTCGCGTCATCTACGAGTTTGGGGGGGGGGGGGCTACGGTTTTGACAAAACAGTACCCACTATTCATTATAAACTACTGAGTTAACCACGTGTAACAAATTTTTATGGCGTTAACTAATTGCATGCATCAAAATACTTAAAAGTCTGCATTTTTCCCATGGTGTTGGAGAAAATGGGGGGATGTTTGTTAATTGTGGTTAATTTTGGCCATTTTTTGGGGGGGGGGGTTGCGTCCTAAGCCTTGGGGGGATGGGCACCCCTGGATCGCACATACCCAAGCTAAACCCTTAGTACTAGTAGTTTATGTATGAGTATGTGCATATGAAAAAGCAGAAGGAGTTCATAGTTTTGTCCAACTTGAGAACCAGCTTGCCAGTTTCCTGCCGGGGGGGAGGAAACACTTGCCGTTCTTACGCATATATCGAAAGATGGATTTGACGCCGTTGGAACCCTCAGCAGCAAAATATTTTCTGAAGAGGAACTGATAACTCATTGCATTGAAGGGCGTCACGGACCACGACCAGGACTGGATGCGACCAAAAAGAACGCCCTTAACAGTAAGCATTTTCTATTTACGAACAGGTGCAACTAATACAGTGATTTGTGAAGATTAAGTGAATTATCCACACTGCATTAAAAATAAGTAAGGAAAATAGCATAACGCACTGCACGTGCACAAATATAAATATATATTCAAGGGGAGCTCTGCATACAAGGGTATAAGCAACGACGTTTTTAATATATGATAGTTATTATAACTTAAATAGATATCGGTAAGGAATTAGATTAGCCCTGACTGTGAAACTGGATTATTTCAGATTATGCTGGTCTGAAGTTCAAGTTGAACAAAGACGCTGTTACACGGATTATACAAGGGAAGATTCGGTACGTAAGGGGAAAAGCGCCCCGTTTTCAAGATTTGGAAATACCGATGGTCGAAATATCAAGGGCGGCCCTGGAAGATGTTCAGAATCATGACTGGGATGCAGTTGACCAGATGGCACCCATAGTTAGGAAAGAGCAAGAAAACCAAGAAGTCCAATCATTCTAAGCGTCATTAAATTATTCAAGCTCAGTCATGTCAAATATTGATTCAATTTATTCATTTAATTGTAAGCGAAATTGTTGTGTTGAAATATGCTACACAAAAGATATAAGTGCTTTGGGCTTAACTGCCGAAATGAAGTGAATTTTTAAGTTAATTTTTTGGTGCAGAGTTATAAATCTTCACTGTTTGATTTACTAGAAGCTTCAGTACTTCCAGCAAACCGTTTGCAGTTTCTATGACTTTGGAGTACACCTTTAGCAGGTACATAGTTCTTTTGCAACAGAGGGTTTAGAAAATTAAACAATGGTATGATACGTTAATAATTCGGAAAATCTATTTTGCTCAAAGTACACCAAGTACAGTTTTCTTCGACTTTAATCAAGCTTCCAGGAATGGGAATTAAAGAAACTACACATTTGCTGTTAACGACAGTAACAGTACTCGAACTGGGAAAGCTACGTTCCAGAAGCCAAAGCAATTGCTTGAAGCTACCCGAAACAACAAGGTTCTTAATTGCACGGCAGATGAATTGTTTTTCGGGGAGGGTTCTTTCCTTCTCCATTGATTTCTCTTGCTTCTGTTACTCTTGTCGTTTGTCTCTGCGTCTTTTGGACCTCATTTCGCCCTTTGTTCTCTTGAGACAACAGGAAACACTTGGACAAGTTACCCCTAGCAGGAATGCATATCAAACATGGCGTACCCAGCAAATTAAACAAATGTTTTGACAAACAAATGGGTTCTTTTGCGGTATCCAGATCTTTCAGTTCTATCAGATGCGGTATCTTTGATATAAAGAACGTTGACTCGATGATGATGTTCGAAACACGCCAATCCTTTTAATTACAGCAATTTGCTGGTTGGTAGTTTGTACAATGTAGTTTTGTCTCTTAAGGCTAGAGTCGCGTCTGTACGAATCTGTGGGAAATACCTTCCCTTTAACAATTGCTCTCTGAGTAAAAGAAAGCGAATGACCATAATTTTCCTCCACGCTGAACACTTCTTTTAGGGCATCTCACTCCTTCTGTGATAATTGTGACTGTGGCAAGTAGCCACAGAATACTGCACCGTCTGCTACTTTCACGGCATTCTTGGTCGACCACTTCTTCTCAGTGAAGTCACGAACAATGGTGCTAATTTGATTTGAAGGATCCAGTTCAGAAAGCAAAGTTTCTATCCTGGCCTCTGTTTCGCAGTGCTTCGCTATTTGTGTACCGATGTATCTTGCAGAATTCAAAGAGAGCGAAAGCTGCCCTTGACGACTTCCATACTTGTCCATACTGAAACCATCTGGCGGACCCCAGTGTTCTACGAGGGCACATAGATGGGTTAACGCATGAACGTTGGAAGTCCATTTTTTCCCCGTAGAGTGGGCCCATGCTGGAAACAAAATCTCGTAGACGCAGGTCGCAGTACACAATTCTTTCAGAATCCAGTGGACCGTTTAGGAGATGAAAGATGACATCGCTGAAGAGGACAAAGTGCTTGTAGTACTTCGTTGACAATTTCCCTTTCTGTACCAAACAGATATGCGTATGCTCTGATGGCATTGCAAAAATGATAGCCAATAAAAAAAAAGAATTTACCAGCAGTAACGGCCCATAAAAGAGCAAAAAGTTGCGATATTCTGTGGCCTTGTAGAGTGCCCGTTCTTCTACGGGACGCGGAAGTCTTGAAATTTCGTGTGGTGGAAGGCATCGAAGCATTCCCTGCGTGATGGACTTGATGCACTGGCTGCTCCTAATGTAATATGTGCTTTTTGTGGTTGACCGAGTCAAACCAGCAAGAAAGCAACTGCTTCATAACTCCGAGATACACGCAGTGCATGATGTCCAGAGGGAAGCCCATGGCGAGATCAAAATAGGGAATGTGCACGAAAGTGGAAGGACCTTTAACCCCGAACAAAGGTTGCTTAAGCCCCATGGCCCTTTCGGACAAATCTTTCATCCTTTCGCTGGTTCTGTCACGCCATGCTCCACTGTAGCGATAAATATGCGAATGCGATCCCTTCTTGAAGCCTTGGAGTGTCTCACCGGGTTTTTCGCACCAGGAGCAGCCGTACTGTCCATCGAAGCGCACAATGTTCTGTAGATCCGCCCTTGCCGGGCAATTGGCAGAAACATAAAGCGGGAAAACCTTGGAATGTATAACACTACCGACTTTGTCGCGCCATGAGAAATCATTTGTCGCCAAAGTCTGTAGATCTCGCATGATGGGCACGATGAAAACTTAAATTATTGGCTTCCCGGTGCTCCACATAGCAGCTGGAATGAAATGGCGAATCCTTTCAGTTGGAGGAAGTTCATTTATGGTGAACAGAAAGGGCCAAAAGGAGGCATTGGAACTATTGGCCACTGCTACTCCGTCCGTCGAAGCAGCCAAGGTTATTGTACTGGGGTCATTTAGTACAAGTCCATCCATGTAAGATTTGTAGCCATTGCCGTCATAGACATCGCTGACTTTGCCGTCTGCTGTTCCAGGCCGGTGAAATCGATACGTTTGTACCAGCTCTCCTAAGTCAATTGTCTCCAACTTGTGGTGAAGCAATTTTTCCAATGGAGCGTACAGTCTTCGCCAAAAAAAACGAGGCAGTGGATCTAGGTATAGGGCTTATAAGCCCCTCCCTCTCTCTGTGATTGGTCAACTAGGATGGCATCATTAAGGTGATCCAAAATGAGGTCACGACTGTAGGAGCATATCCGATGAATCCTTCTTTCAAATGACAAGGGTTTTTTTTACGATACAACTGATAGAAAACGAACTTGTTTGCATACGATTCTTATAATAAATTATAGCAAATTGCATACTTTGATTGAATTTGCACAGTTTGAAGCAAATTTGCTTCCCGATTTGAGTTTGGGTGAGGCTTAATTGGGCTAAATTATGAAGCTTTAATAATTAACAAACATTTGAATTATCTTAAGTTATCGCATTTTTATTCCGGAAATTTTTGGACAAATTCCTTTAGCTTTCGTAAGCATTTTTTGTTCAAGTATTGAAAGAAAAATTAGCACCAAACAAACAAAACTTGTGACTTTCTCAATAGACTAGTTTAACCGAAAAATATTTCGTTGATTGAAACAAACTAGTGTGAAATTTATATGCATAAATAACAGCAAAGTATGGAATTTAAATAAGTCAGTATTTGGTTGGGGCCCCTTCCAACCGGATAATATCCCTCAGTCGTCGAGTAATTGAATCATACAGGTTTTTAAAGTAATCAGGCCTGCCTGATAAAGGCCAGGATCATCCCCTTATCAAGAGGAGCACACTGTTTTCTTCGAGTTGTGTTCATTGCAAGTGTTAACATATTAATAACTAAGTTCGACTTTAATTTGGCGTAAAGTTAGTGACGTGCTCAGACTTGTCCAACAAGTTCAAATATAGACAAGGAAGCATAAGAATCGCATGCAAATAACTTTGTTTCCTATCATCGTAAAAAACCCCTTGATACCATTTGAAAGAAGGATTCATCTAACATCCTCCGTGACCTCATTTTGGATCACCTTTCTGACGTCATCTTAAATTACCAATTAGAGAGAAAGGGGGAGGGGCTTATAAGCCCTATACCTAGATCCACTGCCTCGTTTTTTTTGGCGTAGACTGTACATGAAAATATTGTTATTTTTGGCCGGATCTGTTGTTATGAATGTGGAGGAGTACCGTTACAAGAAATAGTCGGTTCTCGTGTAGTTCCAAGGTACCGCTTGCACGCCGGGCAGAAGAAATGTTTCTCGTAGACTTTCTCATGCATTTCTTCTCCCAGCAGATGTCGTGTAGCAGGTAATGTGTTGGAGCTCGGAAGCAACAGTTTCAATGTCCTCAACAAGTCATCTGTTTCGGCATTCGTCAGTCCAACTCTGGATATGAAGGTTTCTACCAGCAGCATTGCCTCGTCTCATTTGACTAGGGACCCTGGGAAGACGGCGATTTCATTTCTTCTGACATTTGCCTGTGAAGAATTTCCGCCAATTAAGAAAGAAACTTCTCGAATAATATATCGTGAATCTGATACCTTTCCTTGGCGTTGAAGCAATTCTTCGTGTGAAGAGTCTGTTGCATCATCCAAGTCGCTTAGAGTGCATGTCTCTTCGACATGCTCGCGTGCTGGAACATCAAAAGGCAGCAGCTCTTCCAAATCGCTCATTGACGCACTCCCCGGTTCTGCGTGTCCCTCGGAATGCGGAGTTGTGGTGTTTACTAAACGATTGAGGTTATCCTTAAGTGCTGTAGCTCTTACTTGTAACAATGTATTTCAATGAAATATAATACTGTAAGTTGGTGTCTAATACTGACTGATGATAATACTGGTGTCGTGAAACGTGAAAGATTGTAAGCTTTTTAAATGCTGAAAGTCAGTGTACATTGGTTAACAGCAAACTGAATGAACGATGTAACGCTGTAACCTGTAAGAGCGTGTCCTATCTTAAGAACTGAGCGTTCTTTTACGAATAGAACGACGCGTTCCGTCACGTTGCCAGATTTACATATGTTCGGACATATAACTATTTATATACGTCGCTATGAATTTTATTTTAATAATAAGTTCGATTTCAAACTTTCGGTCCATTTTATTTCACACTAATGAACTTGACAAAACATAATGTAGTTCATGACGACGATATGGCAATGCTGCACTAGGCTTCGCCCTGAAGCGCAGAACGGCAGCCATGACAGTTCGTTGTATTGATAGGTTTCTACAAGCGTTTTGTTCCACATATTTCACACTTGGGTGCCCTTTGGGTTGGGTTGTAACGACTTTCGCGGCTACGTTAGACCACGATATATAACTTGGAAGGTATGAGAGGACAAAGGTAGAAGGTAAGGTGTGGACTACTCCAGCATGTTTCTACACTGAACTACATAGAATGTAAAGTGCTTTGTTGGCCTTGCCTTAACACCTTCATAGCGATTTTGACCCTCACGTGGTAAGTAGCTACCCACAATGAAATATTGGTTTGCATAAATTAACTGAAATGTTGATTTCATTCGTTAACATTTAATTAAGAATGATATATTGTTCAGTTATAAGCTTCACTTGAAAAGTGCTATAATAGGACCTGAGTGAACTTAAAGGAAACTATGAATAACCGTGTTACTTGTCTAGTGTTCAGAGCACTTCCTGTGAACTGGTTTTATTGTTCCCTGATTTTCTTTAGGATTGCGAGCTTAGGCGTCAATGGCGTGTTCTGCTGCTTCTTCACTGGCTGTTACGCGGTGAAACCATCTTGTGCAAATCACTGCTTACATGATGTAGGCAATCAGCTATGTTTTAAACCAAAATGCTCCTGGACACTTCATTCGTTATCTGCAAATTCAAGGTTTTTATTTTTTCAGCTTAATTTTCTCCAACGGAATAATAAACGTGCCGTAATGTTTTCTTTGGAACGGAAGTCAGAAGACGTAAAGAGACGCGTATCTCCGAATGGTCGCCCCTGCACTTTGTCTTGCAGGTTTAACTCAGTACCACTGGTCGCGTTTTAGGGCATTTTTTAATTTGTTACGTTTTTTTTTCCTGTTTCAGTTTTTTGTCATCATCACATCTTGTCACTTAACTTGTTTCCCCTTTACTTTCAGAGGCGGACGACGGACAAGCCATTTACCTGCAATTGAGGCCGAAAAGAGCCAACTGAAGAAGCGCGACCGAGAAACTTCGAGAACTTCATAACGAGAATTCTGATACGGGACTTGTCACGGCGCCGAGTAGTGTCACCCGCCCGTAACTAAACCACCTTCCTCAGCTGTGTGGCTGTTATGCAGTAGCGTGCCAAGGGGAGGGCAAAGTGGGGTCAGCTGCCCAGGGCCCAGGTCGAGCTCGGGGCCCACTTTTGCCGGCCAAAAGGGGCCCAGAAATGTTTCCAACTGGGTCTTCAACTCGCAGGAATCAAGGGTTTCGCCCAGGGCCCCAAGTCCCCGGCACGCCACTGATGATATGATTCCATTTTACTAGTAAATGTTGCTCCTAATATTTTGCCGGAAATGACGTACTGTGCAACTTGCTACAATGTTCATATCTATTTTGTTTCGCCATTAAACCCTTGAAACGTCGAAATATTCCGTCGCCCTAAAAGTGTAAAGTATAGCGCTGTCCTGCTTTTGCTTTACTTCCCTCACGTTTTCCAGTGCTTTTCTTGGTTATTGTCAAGTGCTACCTGCATGTTCTCAATAAAATATCAAAAGTATTCACTGCGTCAGCTGTTTTACAGTTACAATCAATAAGGTGCCGTAAATAAGGCAGCCATACTATTCAGTAAGGCGCAGATAAACATGAATAGGCCTGGTTAATAACCCCAGTGGGTGGGCATTTTTGTAGTAAACTTTCGGTTTTGGCACGATAAAGTCATTACAGAGTAATGATTTTTCATTGTTCAAAATGGTCAAATTGAACACTACAACTTCGTGATTTTAGAATTACTTAGTCATGAATTCCTACCCGAAAGTCATTTCAAAGTCATTCTAAAATCATTCTTAAGTCATGACTTTGAAATGTCTAATTGAAGTTACTTTTTTCTCAAAGGGTCCGGAGTTGCTAGAATCAAACCATAGAGAAATCAGTTGACAAACGACGCCGAGGAAAATCGCGTGCACAATGTCCACTAACGAATCCTGTTTCCGTATTGAACCCTGATAACCGTTGAAAAATCGAGTAGCCTGGAACTCCACGGGAACTTCCTTGGGCAAGTTCAGCCACTTTTGCGTGAAGAAAGGTCTGGCTGGAAGTTCTCAGTTCCACCTCTTCCGTCGATGGATATACACGCGCGTACCCATCACCTACTCTTGAGTCTCGGTTCGTAGCACCAGTTACACCCGCAAACGTCGTTGAATACCGTGTGTTGCCGAAGGTATTGTCTGGCCACTGTGTCACAGGTACACACGAGCAAGAAGGCCTTGGAAAAGATAGTTTATATTGGGTCGCGGCTAATATTTACTTCTTATAATTTGCTGCTGCGTAATCCTACTTAATCAAGTTAACCAGTCTGGGCGCTTCTGATTGGCTGCGACAACTCGAGCCGTTTTAACATGGGCTCTTATGGGAGTAAACATTTCTTAAGCTCGTAGCTCGACACGATGCCCCGAATATATTATTGCACCAGTGAAATACGCTTGAAAAGTAGTACCTTATTATATGTCTTTTGTTTTGCATAAAGCTGTTAAGTAGCCAAAATCAATTTTTAACCTTCTACACAGCCAGGAAAGAAGAGGCTTCGACGTCCAGCCCGTAGTAACCTTTAAGATTATTCTTGATGACGAAAGGCCTTGTGTTGACAAAGTTGAGGAGAACTGACGTATGTTCAAGAGCAGTTCTCTTACATTTTTCCATAATTCTTGGATCCGTGTCCTTGAAATAACTCAAACCATTGACTCGAGATCGGACTTTTCAGGTAGCCGGTTGTTTGTGAGTCAAAAATGGTCCACCACTGTGTCTGGGAAACTTGTAAGTCTGATTCACGCTTCCCAGATAAACACAACTGGAAGGAAATTGTGTTCCATGCGTTTCCCAACTGGAAGAAAAAAGGTTGAAGTGCAGCTGCAAAAAAAGCTCTTCGAGTGCGGTGTCGTGCGTGGATTCATGCGTGAAGCAGGCCAAAGCATCAACTAAATCTAAGGAACATAATATCAAACCTGAGTATTCCCAGGTAAAAAAAACTATAGTCCAACTAAAGTAAACTCGAGTCCAACTGTAGTCAACTATAGTTCAACTAGTGTGCAACTATAGTACAACTATAGTTAGGACTGAAACTCCGAACTGTAACTATAGTTCAACTAGTGTGCAACTATAGTACAACTATAGTTAGGACTGAAACCCCGAACTGTAACTATAGTTCAACTAGTGTGCAACTATAGTACAACTATAGTTAAGACTTAAAGTCCGAACTGTAACTATAGTTCAACT
>JAIQCU010001330.1:0-22583 GCA_022114935.1 Leptestheria dahalacensis | reverse complement strand
GCAACTTACGTCGCGCCTTATCATAACTGAAATTTTACATTTTCACCGTCTCTCTCTGTTTTGTGAAGACTAACTTTTATGTTATTATCTTGTTATTTCCCTCCAGTAATTTTGATCTGTGTAATCTTCATTGAGGACAAATAATTAACTCTCCTTTATCAGCCTGTTAAGTCATCAAGTTTCTTATTTAATTTATAGTTCGCCTATGGTGATGTCAAATCATGTTACGACCGCTTATGATGACAGCATCTCTTTTTTTCCACTCGCCAAGGTTTGCCCGTTTAATTTGTATTTTGTATCAACTGGTTAAATGTTAATTACCTTGGATTAATTTTGTTCAACGTTAAGTTTTGAGGCACCAGGTGCGGAAAAGAGATAGAGAAACACGTAACGAGATGACCACCAAGCAGAACTAGTACAGGTGTGCCTTGAGCTGCAGGAAATGCTGGAAACCGCTGCATTTTTCTTCAATCTTCTTGTACAGTTCATCGACAGGCCCGTAAGACTGCGTTCTCTGTAAACATACGAAAATGCCCACTGTTTATGATTACAATAACGACAACTGTAACTGCAACAAGCTGTAATACCAATATCAACATATCGTTGTAAACTGGTCAGTTTGTCGAGTTAAACAAAAAAAGGGTAAAACTTTGGGTAAAATAAGACGAACCTTTAGCAAATCTTGCCCTTTTTCTTCCGTCTGGAATGGCAGCAGCAAAAGAGCCAGGTACGGGAAAGGGCCGGTAAGAATCAGGTTCTCCAGGGCAACGATATCGACGAAACGTACTATGGGGCACTTCCAGAGCATGTCCAAAGCTTCCAGGCACTGTTTCTCATTCAACTGATCGGCTAATTATTAAGAAATACAGGTATTAACAAACGTTAAGTCAATTCGATAAAAAGCAAGAAAGATGTTACTATTGCGGAACGGATCCTGTACAACCAGGTTCCAAGCTGGAGCCACAACAGGGTTCTTCCACATAAGCGGAATGGCGGAAATCTCCTGAACAACCCAGCGTGCCTTTTCAGTCTGGGGGGAACGGAGTTAGAAAATAAAAATTAAAACATTGAGTTACAATCTAATCGAAAAACTAAATACATTAATTTTAAAAACACATTGAATGACGTAGACAGTAAAACTAGATTTTAAAAAACCTATCACGTTAAAAGCTATGTACAAAATAACATTTTAAGACGAGCATATAATGGAATTATGCGATTAACCAATTCCGAGTTCAGCGAGGCATTCCATTATAATATTACCATGTTTAGCTTGACGATTCCGTTTAGGATAGCCACCCACAAACTCTTCTTGGTGACTCGGAAGGCAATAGCCAAGTCCGCGGCCAAGACGACGCAAGCTGCGGTCAGCGCTCCGTTCTGCAGCAAAATCTGGATAAGAGAAGCCTTGTCGGCTTCGTCAAACTCCTCCGGTCTGAAGGGTAGTCCTAAAAGCTCCAGGCGGTGAATGAAGTTGGAACACTTGACTTGGAGATCCAACGAGTTTGGCGTCATATCCAGCAAGGAACGTACTTCATCGTCCTTCAAAACAGCCTGTAAAAAGCAACCAGACAAAAAAGAACAATTAGATCAGGTAAAAGCACAAAACTGGCTTAATTTGAGAGAGTCTTTTGACATGGTGATTTACTATAGTACAGCCCACAGCAAAGAAAATTAATAAAAATAAATACGTAATAAATACAAATATAAATTAGAAAACAGGTTCTGGATAGCAGGGAATTACGGTAACTTTTGAGTATTTTTTTTTCGACGAAAGTGAATTCCTGTCATGTACAGTCTAGAGCAAAACTAAGGGGGCTTTTAAATGGCGGATCCTAATCTTCAGGATTTTATTTTGGCAGAACTAGCAGACCAGTTTCAACGAAACTTGATTAGTGTCTTAAGTACTAGTGCGTCTACACGTGGTATTTTTTGGGCGGCTATAACTGTATAACTGTGGGAGTTATAAGCAAATAACCCTTGCCCAGCCAGGACCCTTGTTTCTGCTCTAGACTGTACTACTAGTTCCCGACTTGCAAATTTTTAGGGTGCTATATTTTTATAACTGATAATTGATTATACTAATCGTATATCTTTACTTTGCTTCGGACTGTACCTGCAAGCAACTGAGAGCTCGGTGACGATACGTCGAAGCCGAAATGTTATCCGGATTATTGGCTTTCTCCAGCATGACAGCAACCAGCTTGTGGAGGTCATTGCTGTAAAGGATACAGATGACTCTCTCCAGATTGCGTTGATTCTGAGCGTCGCTTTGGCAGCTAAAGGAATCATCCGGAGCTCCGATGAATTCATCGACAGGCGACAGCCACTCATCAATCAGTGAGGCCCTCAAAGTGTTCGACGGAATGGCGTAGACGTCACAGATGTTGTCCACGACGTGGTTGATGGTCTGGTAGTCGGCCGGTACATCTTCGTAGAGAATCCTCACCAGTTTGGATCCATTGTTGCTAAGTTTCATGTACTTTTGATCGGCCAGGTTGGCATGACGCAGTATCTGCTCCGTTTCCAGTTTCTGGCACACGGCGACGCTTCTGTTGTAAATCGACAGGGCTTCCTGTTCATCAGAGGCTGCCCACTGAGCAGCAAGGTCCATTTGCAGTTTAGCCGCCACCAGTTTTTCCTCCGGGGTTCCCATCTCGCACTGGAGGTTCTCGGTGCAGGCGATGGCCAGCAGCCGGTCTTCGACGCAGTCGAGACACTGACGGACCAATGCGAAGAAAGTATCGGCGTCGGGACGGTTGGGACTGCGAGCGCTGTTATAAATGGCGTTGGCGCAGATCTCGTCTCGTCTGAACTCGATGAAAGAAGCCAAACGCACCCAGTGTCGCCAGTTGTCCAGGTCGAACTCCACCTGGTAGATTGCTTTGCGTAGCGCTGGATTCAACTGGTAGAAGTAAGGTAGTCTCTTGTTGGCTAGCTCGCTACCCTGTAGCCTGAAGAAAGGCGCCGTTTTCTCGTTGTGTCCAGGTGGTGCTTTACGTTGATAGGAGAGCAGGAAGACGGGCAGTTCGGGAGCGTTGTTAGTGCTGTCGATGGTCATATCAATGCTGTGAAGGAGCTCGTACATAAAGAGCCAGAATTCGTAGTTGTATGGGCTGATTTGGCTGCAACTTTCGCGCAGAATGTCGTAAGCCTCGCTGGGTGAGAAGAAATGGTCCACGAGATCCTTGATCTTGTTGCACAGAGACTCCATGTCTGCAGCAGGTAGCGAGGGAACTATTCTCGACAACAAGTACTGAA
Organism: Leptestheria dahalacensis; assembly: GCA_022114935.1. Taxonomy (NCBI): domain Eukaryota; kingdom Metazoa; phylum Arthropoda; class Branchiopoda; order Diplostraca; family Leptestheriidae; genus Leptestheria; species Leptestheria dahalacensis. The sequence goes on along the minus strand of JAIQCU010001330.1, from coordinate 19,322 downwards.
CGTGCGATTTGGCGGCGGCGTCCAGTTTCAAATTGAACGACGCGCAGAATTCACTCAGTAGTCGCACATCCAGGTCGATGTTCAGTACCATGGCATTGAGGGCCGCTTGAGCAGCATCGGAATCTGGAATCGAATGCAAATTAGCAATGACGTTTCCTATAACATTAAAGTATAGTTCTGTCGAAGCAATATTAATCAATATGTTATTCTATTGTCAGCTCACCAGTAAGCGAAACATTGAACTTGGCCAATCTCCTGTTCCAGTGACACTCTCGCAGCAAATCCTGGAAAGTTCGAACGCCATCCGCGTGTGAACAGCAGATACTGAAATAGTAACCCAGAAATGCCACCGGGTACAGGCGGCGATCCTTGGCAAATTTCTGAGTCAAGGTAGCTGCAAAAAAGGTAAAAATTGTCATGTTTTTAAGTAGAAAATGTTGCTCATTGTAATAATATATGCACCTCGCAGGTCTTTAGACCGTGAATATCACGAAGGAAATGCATAAACACAGGATTAAATAATAGCACTATAATTTGTAGATTTTTTTAAATATAGGAAGCTATTTAGAAAGGTTTACATAAAGTAATCGTTTGTAAAATGCATATAATCATAGTTTAATACTTAGGTTGTCGTATCCAGTCTGGGGCCCCAATATAAGCAAGCACGTCATCGCGGCCAACACATCAGGTTTCTTGGCGCTTAGCATCCTCATCAGCAGCTGAGAAGCAAGCTGTTCCCGCGTCTCAGTACAGGCTTTCAGCGAGACGGCCTGCCAGTCGTCCGGCAGTTGAGTCACAACAGGAACCAGAATTTCCTCGAGCGCCAGGGCGCATTTCAGAGCGCAAATAAGTTGCTGGCTGCTCTTCAGTCCCTTAATAACGGTGCTGCACACAGTAGCCAGTTCCTGGACAAGTTGGGCTTTCTCCGCCGGACCGCCCGTTTGAAAGACTTTCAAAGAGCTCTGATAGGGTCTCTGATGGATCCGAGCTTCGGGTAGTACAGTCAGCAGCACTTGCACGATTCTCTCCAGGATAGTTTGATTCAGGATTGGCACCGTGTAGTCCTGGTGAACTCCGCAGAGGTACGAAGGATTCGAGAAATGCGTGTCATGCTCTTGGCTGGTGTTGCCGATGGCGAATTTCGAGAAGACGCTCTGAATGACTCTGGTCCAGTGAGATAGCACGGTAGCATCAATGAGCTGCTCAGGATGGCAGTGGGTAGCAGCCCTGCAGGCCAAATCGTTTTTCAGCTGCAGTTCGGCCTCGGCTGATGTTTTGGAGACCAACAGATGCGCGGTTCTATAGCAAGCTTCGGCGGTCTGGGTTGAGTTTTCGCAGACCAGTAGCTGTTTACTGCAGACAAGGGCCAGGTCCTTCATCCCGTTGCCTGCAGCAATCTGCGCTAGTAGCTCAAGGGCTTCGGCTTGGGCGACGTCCAGAAGAAAAGCCACTTGTTCGATCTGCACCATATTGATGGCCGCAATAGTACTGCTGCAGAAGCCGGTAAAGAATCGCTTGCGCTCCTTGGGATCGTGGTATTGGGAGGGTGATACGAAAACATTGTACGTTTTGCCCAGGTTGCGAATTTTCAGCAGAACCTTAGCGTCCTTCTCGATCAGAGCCCAGTCTTCCGCCTCGTAACAAGAGCTGCAGCACTCTAAAACGGCGCTCAAGTTGCTGCACAGCGACTCCAAATGAATTGACACGCTTCGTGTTTGCCTAGAAAGAATACGACACTTTATGAAAAAAGGTAATTTCAACCTAAGAAGGCAAACCTAAACCGGTAAAACTTGGTCGAGAGATGAAGATGAATTAAGGTTATGTCAATATTTTAAAAAATGTGATTTTGCCAATCATTCGATCAACAACAATTGTATACCATTAGTCGAATGGTAATTAACCTTAACTTAGCGAGACAATAGCATTACAGGCAGGCATTATAAGATTTTAAAAAACAAGAAAAGTCTATACTATGCAAAATCTTAGAATCCTTGTAATTTGAAACTCAAACTAATGAAGTACTCGTACTAGGCTAGACTCAAACTTTACCGAAATGTTTGTTACAAAATACGGGGTATAACAATAAAGGTAAAAATACTTACAGTCTACGTCAATTACATATTAATAAACCTCTTGCCTCACCGTACAGAATTGTCAATTATTAACCTTGTGAAAAACACGAATGATTTCACCATGGCTTTAACAGTTTTATTTGTTTAAATTATACGTATGTTTAATCCATAAGTAACTTGATATCATTAAGTTAATCATATTAAAAGAACAAAGGGATAAAAGTTAACGTTTACTTTTTAGAAAAATCAATGAGATCCTGCCGGATCCTCATGAGGTAGAGTTCGATAAAGTTCCTCTTCCTGGACTGAGTGTAATTCCTCAGCTGAGACAGCATCAGGTCGGCTTTGCCTACGCGCAGCAGGTGGAAAAGGTAACGCGGGTAGATATCCTCCTCTTTCATTTCAGCGCAGGATCGAGCGACCAGAAGCGCATCTTCCAGGCAAGTTTCTTTCTGTTGCTAAAGTTTCAAAATTCTCCTTCTATATTTGTATATGATTATTAAATAAAGTAAATAGTGTATATTTTAAATTTAATCTCGACTTGTAATTCGTAATCGGCAATGGCGTGGGTTCAGCACATCAATCTTTATCATGTTGAAGATATTGACGACAGTTCTATGTGAAAAGCTTTTTTAAGTGTAAACTGTTCAATAATTACAATAACGGATATCAAGTCATCTATATAACATCGATATAAACGTCGATTTTAAGGCTATCGCTTATTGAACAATAAAATACCTTTAGAATGAAGCCGATAACCGAGTCCATGAAATTGTAATTGTTGGTTTCAAACTGGCGCAGATCGTAGAGTCGGAAAACCGACTTGAGTGGCACCAACGAGCGCTGCGAGCGGATCTCTTTCGACAACGGGTGGTCCACTGAACAGCCAATATCGGCCAGATGTTGCATTACGTCGCTCCACGGAACTGCAGCTTGGCCTAGGATCTTCAGGATGGCTTTGCATTGCATCTAGGTCAGAATAATAAAAATTGTTATAACCAACCAGCAGAAATGTTTTGTAATGTTATTGTTACGCCGTACGCAGCTATACACAAGGTTGCGACGTTAACTGTGTATAAACAAGTATATGAATAAAATGGTCTTAAAAAGTATAACTGCATATTCAAGATTGTAACTTGCATAATTATGAAACCAATTTTTTTATTTCAATTTCCTGCCTTTTGCGACAGAATCGCTAACCTACCAAACAAGTCGATGAAATCTATCATTCATTAGTCAACTTGGTTATGACAAGTTGAATCGTGTTCGTCAAGTGAAAAGCCACGGTTACCTCAGTATTGCGCAAAAAATTGACCAACGTCAGGACGATCTCTTCCTTGAAACTGCAGCTTCGCCACCATTTGAAGTAGCGTCCCAAAAGAACCTAACAATGTTACACAATCAAGATTTTTTTTTTTAAAGACGCCAGGTTTTCAACGACACAAAGAGTTACCTCAATGTGATGAAGGATAAGCAAGTCGCTTTCAATGTTACGCCTCTGCATGAAGTCAAACAGAAAGTTGTCGAAAATGTTCTGCACTTGGCTGGCGTCCTGCAGGTAATTCAGCAGCTGGCTCACCACTTGGAATTTGTCTTTCTGCAGATATTCCCACCCAAAAATTTGTGTTACTTCAGAAGTTTTTTAAACAAAAACATTCTAAAGTTCTTAACTCGCCTCAGTGAAATGGGCCAAGAGGATAGGAATCTTAAAAGTCCTTCGCAGATTCTTAAGGTCTTTTAAATCTTCGATAAAATCGACCAGCGGCTGCAAATCACTCCTCAGCTGACTCGCTTTCGACGGACTGGCGGCGGCGGTGAGGAATCCCCGCAGCGTTTGCGAGAATTCGAGCGCATTTTCGGGTCCGCATTCCTTTTGACGGCCTTCTATCAGCCTGATAGGTTGAAACCGAAATGACAAACTGAAGCAATCAAACTGCACTGTGATTTAAGTGAAAATCAAATAACCGCGAAGTGAAATAAACTGATAGAAATAAGAGGACGAGGCGATAATATGGTTCTACTTTGCTTTGGCGATGATCCAGCTGGTAACGATTGGCAAATACTCCATGCAAGACTTGACTATATCCGTCAAAATCCTCTCAAGGAAAGACAGCAGTTGGTTATGGTCCTTCTCGAATGGAATTGAATTCAGCAATGAGCTCAGGTCCTCCTCGGAAAAGGACACATCGTTCGAAATCTCTGCTCCGTGGCGGTGCCATAGCGTCAGGGCGCTTGTCATGTCACCCTAGAGGAATAAATTAATTCTTCAACACTTATTTGTTTTGTTCATTTTAAGTGTATATTTAAAGTAAATATGATTATAACAATAAAATTATTACGAGCGTGTTATTAGAATAGTACAAGTTATTTACTTTTCCGTTAAGTCTTATCGGTTATTTTACTGGGCCATGTTTTCAATTTCAGTCTCACACGCTTGACTGGACTGAACTGAGGCCTTGGCGGTCAATTGTAAAGCTAACAAGAATACCAACTATAGTCACAATTGCTACTAATGAACACGTACTTTATAAAAAAACGACCTTATTGATTACGTTAACGAATGAAAGTCAAATCTGAAAAAAAAATCATAACTCAATAATATAGCATACATTTATTAACTAATATTTAATTAATTTAAGTAAAAAAATATTAATTTTAAATCATATTATATTATGTTGAATTTAAAATCTAGTTTTAACCCATTTCCGGTCTATTCAGTGTAAACTATTTGCATATATCTGAAATATTAAATAGTTTAAATACTGGTAAGTTACACGTTCTCGCAGAACGAGCTGCATGTCCCCTATCTATTTCCATAAGAGGCCTTAACCTTACAAAGCAATTTTTATATAAGATAATATACATGAAATGAATGAGCTACAATTTACAAAATACCCGGTTCTAACTTTTAAAAGATTACGATAATAGTTACCTTGCACAGAAGATGGATGAACCAGTTGAGGTACTCCTTCTTGATGGACGAGTACCAGAAATTGACCACTTCCTTGGGGTAGACAAGTTCTAGCGTCGACAGGTTCTCATGGGCTTCGCTTAGCTGGAGCTCATAGACTTGCAGGTCGGCTTCATTCTGTGCGTCAAAACAAATGTCGAATCAGCATCGGCACAATAATATCAATAACCCGGAATATTTTTAAAAATGCTGATCACTTTAGTTTAATGAAATGAAATGTGCTTAAGCAATCTGCAGCAAAAGTAAATTTGATTTTCAGAGTGAAAACATTACTTGATCAGTAGGCCCAACTTTGCCAACCCTTTCCATGGCGTAGTCCAGCGTACTGCGGATCAAGGCGGATGTCGGAGGCGCGGCTTTCAGACAGCATTCAACGACGAACTCGACATCTACGACACAGTCCAAGGTGTCAATCCACTCGGTCCAAGTTATACGGGCGGCGTCTTCGTCGTCGTTATGGCAGGCCAAGTAGGAGAATTTGTCCATGAGGTAGGCCGCCTTGGCCGTGTAGATCAGCTGGCAGTCCAGTTTGAACAACTTGGCGAATTCGACGGCTTCTTCAAACTTCCCGCGCTGAATCATACGCTGCAATCTGAAATGTTGACGATAGAATGAATTCTTCGATACTTTGATTGAGGACTTCATCATTTAAAGTTGTTTGGAAATGCACTTTAATTGAACATTCCCAAATAAGTAAACGGTTTACATATCTGATAACAATACTACTCGACTGTAACAGTTACTTAAGGAATTCAGCGAGCGATAACTGAAATGTAGATTGTGGAAATGACACGATGAATAACCGGCGACTTTGGCATTTATTTCTGTTTTCCCAATAAAATAGAGTAGATCAATTAAACTTAGAATACGAATGCGATTACAACGTCCAAGATTCATAAAACTCTAAACAGCATAAACAGACTCGTTTAATTAATCACGTGGAGCCTAAGAACGATATTTTTAAATACAAAAGAATGATGAATATATTACTTGAGGCTTGGTTGACCCTCTGTTAAGGTCCTGAGTCGCAGATGGTTGACGCGTCCTTCGTTACGCGAACCTTCGACGAACATCAGATTGCAGTGGAATGGCTGAGGAGTGATTAAGCGTATGAATTCGCCCACGTTCAGCTCGTAGTCGGTCTTTCCTACAGAGTCAAATGTCGCAATCAATACGTGAATTAGATTGAGATGTCACATAACAGACTACACGTTAGCCTAGTAACAATTAATACAACCATTAGTAACAATTTTGGGACAACAATTCGTTGTTGATATATAATCGTATACCGAGGAACTCCTTAACGACAAGTTTCCCATTGCCGTAGACGAATATCTGATTGTTGTGGAAACTCTTGTCAAACTCGGCCAGGATAAACTGGGTTCCTTGGCAAGAGAAGTCGGACTTCTTGAGGAAGGTGTGCCTGCACAAGTAGACAAGGTCTCCTTCTTCCGTCAGGCAAACCAGGAACCTGCGAATTAAAAACCAAGTTTGTGAAAAGAAATCATGATAATGTTGATTATAATGTAACGAATCATAGTATTATCATGACAAAGTTATAACCATAGTCACAACTAGTATTACTCATAGAATGATGACGACATCGCGATATTTTCAAACCGTAAAGCGGCCCATGTTTATACGAGTATCATGACAACGTTGAATATATAATTATATACGGTAATGATACAGTAATAACACTGCTACAATTATTTCTAGAATTAAATAATGACATAACATTAATCATACTTTATATTAAGAAGTTTACTAAGCACACACCTTAATGTCCCTCACGTAATTCATGTTTTTTTTTTCTCTACACAGTCTGACTGGCAAACCTTCCTGCTCTGATATACAAGTAGTGATTTAGCTCAATACTATGAACTAGAATATGCATATTAATAATTGAAATCAAGCTTCAATGTTTATAGACGTAGTTACCGATTGCACTTGGTAACTTGCAGCTGTATCACGCGGGATGCCGCGGGCCAGCTTTTTAGGCAGCTATTCGAATTGACGTCCCAGTTGGCAACCAAGTTGTTGTCCAGCGATGCAATGATTTGGATGCGGCCTCGATAGTCCACTGCCAAAGTGGCATAAACAACCTTTAAAAAAAGCATAATGAATAAACATACAAAATTTTTCAGCAAAACCGCAGTTCAGCGCTGTTCAGTTCCAGCATAACTTTTTTTTAAATTTAATTTACTTGTTTTTGTAGCCCACTAGTTTATTTCTCTTTTATTTTCATTATTTAGTTTATTTATCTTTTATATTTATCTAGTTAGTTTATAATTAGCTTATTTCCCTACTGTTTATGTATACGTGATAATGTATCTGTTTTGGTTCAATTGTACAGTTTTGTTTTAAACAAGTTTGTTTTTTATATTTTAATAAAATTGAGGTTTTATTCACCTCTGCTTTTGGTTGTAATGAAAGCGAAACCTCCTGGAGAACAATACCGCGTTGAACGCTAGCTGCTTTCACTGCGTCTTGAGACTCGATTGCTGCAGCCATGGTGCTCAGATCAACATTCTGCAACCTGTTAGAAATTAGAACAATTTTTCTCCTTGAACCTCAAATGCAAAAAGGTTGAAATTGTTACCTCACAAGGAAACCTTTGTTGTTGAGGACAAGAATCTCGGACGGGTTAGTTTCCGTGACAAACAGCCCGACGATCCGCGAGTCTTCTAGTCTGGGCAAAGCCTGCGACGGCAGCAGTTTGAGCTGCGGTACGAAGACGATGATCAAGCAGCCGTCTTCTGTTACAACAAAGAGGAACCGCGAGCTGGCGTCCCAGCACATCTGGGCAATGCCCGCTGGAAAGCTGAAACTTCCAAACACCGTATTGTCACAGAGGATGTGCAGGTTCCCGTCGATGGCCAGGGCCAGGTAGTTCCCGCTCGCGATGCCAACAACCCGCGGGTCTCTGTCGGGCTGGGAACAAGAGATAAGCGTGCAAATAACTTAAGATACGCTAATTTGCTCAGGCTTACCTCTCCCTTGCTTTCGACGGTGACAACCGTGACCACGTCGTACAAGGCTTTCCCCATGACAACGCACTGCCGAGTACCAAAGTTGACCGTCTCCTCCTCGGGATTCCATGCCGTGTTGATAGTGTCCCAAAGAGCCATCGTGCCACCTGTATATAAACAATCGTATAACTTCATTACTTAAATTGCTTTAACCTTGACCCATCACACTACGCACGTCTTACGTACGTTGGCACTAACAATCAACTTTTCTTTCACAATCGCACATCCAGACTACTCTGATGAGATTAAACCAAGCTAAACAGCCAGCAGTCACGACGAAGCATTCTACTTCATATGTACGCTTTTTTAACTTATTTAACAGCGAACGTGCGTACGTTTCACATGCATTGCTGTAGTATTCAGCGGACCAGAGTAACTATTTTATAAGGTCTAACTTACCAATCGAAATAAACAGTACTAAACAAATTTGACTTGAATTACAATTCGTGTTAATAAACGCTTGGCACAGGTCAGAATATCTCCCCAAATTCCTAGATTCAGACGTCCGTTACTCTCCCTGCCCGTCAGTTGTTTATTTCGCGCTCAGTGTCTTTTTGATTTGAAGTTGTACGGGGTAGGGGCTAAACAGAAGATCATGAGACTAAGCATAAGGTTATACAAGGTTTAGGATCCTTGAAAGTTATATACGCCTTTTTCTACCTCGAAACGACTTTTGTAACTCAAAAGTAATTAGGGTAGGAATTAGGGGCAATAGCAAAATCATTTACCAAGGGAAGCAAGGGGTATATTTCTACTAGACAGCATTAAATTTATACCTAGTATTATTCTAGTATTATTCTTCGTGTTTTATTTATAATTATCGAAAATTATTTACTATCTTTGTTTTTACAATCTATTTATTTATTCATTATTATGTTATTATGTTGGACGAATCCGAACGAATCAAAACAGACAGACAGACAGGCATATGCACAGTATTGTATTTATTAAACAAATACGTTCTCGCAATATTAATTAATTTCATTATATTTAAAATATACTTTTTTGATCCGAATTAAAATTATGATTATGAGTTAGTCACACCTGGCAATCCTGCAACGTCACAGAAGTCGATCAGTGCGTTTGTAAACACATGCGGTAGATTCACCATACCATTGGATTGGAATCTGACTGTCTGTTCTGTTTACCGTTGATAATCGAGTGTATGTACACTTTATATAACGCTGAGTACTTTTTCGCTGATCTAATCAACAAAGTACCGTTATAGGTTTAGATAGAACGTGGAATGAGTTCGGCTGACGATCATGCAGTGGGCGAAGGTTTGGACGCTGATCAAGACGACGTACGTTCAATGGAAGAGGAGCCTGATGTCGACAGCGACGAATCCGAAGCTTCGGAAGCCGAGCACGAAAGACATAACAACCTGGAAAGGCGCGTCGTAGAGCTGCGTAAAGAAGTATGCATTCAACAAGGCAGTACCGTTAAAAGTCTTAATTGCTCCACGTCTGTTTATTTCTGTTCAAGTTGTCAAAAGCGCCATACACCTACAGTCTGCATACCGAGCTCATAAGCTCGCTGAAGCAGCTCGGCGAGTTGGATCAGCTGAGACATGCTCGTGAAAGCATGAATGCCCTGTTTCCTCTGTCAGAAGGTTTGCCATCATCATGTTTATTAAAATGGTACTTTCGTAAGCTCGTGGCGTGCAGACTAAAATACTCCCAGTATTAAGAGTTGAACCTTGTTACTTCTGAATAGAACATGCAACACGGTATATGTTTTTGTGTAAATGGGAGACGGGATTAATGTAAAATTTTATTTATCTGTGATTGGTTAGGCATAATGACAAGTATTGTCAAGCTTATTACGTACCGGTAATATATCAGGGTTATTTTCTGGTTGTCAATTTAACCAATCCAAAAAAAATCAAGCATGTGCACCGGAATGAAACCTTATACATATATATATGTGTGTGTGTCTTTCAGATTCATATATTCTCAAATGTACTATTTTTATTAAGTTTGATCACTATTGAACAGTCAATATAAACTGAACTGACTTAAGAGATTGATTTGAAACCAGAACTATGGCTGGATTGGATTCGGGACGAAAACAAACTCGCCACGACAGACGAGGAGAAGCTGCAAGTGGAGAAACTCTACATGCGAGCCGTGCAGGACTATCTAAGTAAGCGTGCAACAACGCGTGAACCTTTATAAATGAACTTTGTAAAAAAAAATCACTTTAATTATTAATTGAAACTTTGTTTTTATCATTGATACATGCAGGCATCGAGCTATGGCTGGAGTACGTCCAGTTCAGTATCGGGATGATGAACTCCAAGGGCGACGAGGGTTTGTCCTACGTTCGCGGTGTCATGGAAAAAGCTGTAACCGCCGGAGGCCTGCACGCATCTAAAGGAGCCATTCTCTGGGACGCTTACAGGGAGTTCGAGCTGGCTATCTATCAAACATTCAAGGTAAAATATTATTACCATGTAGAAATTTAACTTGGTATGTTTAACAATTAAAATAAATGTTGGGGGCGTCAGTAATTAAGTATATGCAAATTAAACGTCTCTGAAATAACTCATCGAATAATGATAACATATCTGTTGCGTCGTAAATAATAGGTTTCAGTTGCATCCTTGAAACATTAACATTCTTTGTATTATACAACCTGAAGTATCAACTTAAACCTGAAATAGTATGTTCTTAACTAATATATATGGAATGAAATTAAATTGAAGGCATTCGAGGTAAGTTGCGTTATTTTTTTTCTAATTAAAGCATTGACGTTCTTAACTGGATTATCAACTTGTAGTTAAAAACAGCAAAGTAGTTTGCTGAATTGAAAATGAATGAGTTTCAATAAAAGTGAAGGTATTGCGAGTTAATTGCATCAGTTATTTTGTATTATTGGCGTTCTTCACATTATCTTCCCTGAATTATCAACTCGAAGTTGAAATAGTTTGTTTTCAGTAGAAAATCAATTAGACAAAATGAAATTCAAGGCATAAAAGGTAAACTGTAAAATGACATTATTTTTCGTGCAGGCGGCCGGTGGCGAGAAAGAAGAGGAACAGCGCCAGCGCATCACGCATCTCTTCCAGCGTCAATTGAGCGTGCCTCTGCTGGACATGAAGAATACCTGGAGCGAGTACGGCGAGTGGTTGGCGCTGCATGGGCAAACCGCTGAGCCGCATGCGGTTCAGAGTTACGAAAAGGCCCTTAGCCTTCTCGATAAGATCACGCCCTTTGAGGAAAGTTTGGTAAGAATCCCATGTGTTGCCGTTGCCGTGGCAACCGTGCGTCGCGTAACTTGGGCTTTATTTACATGTGTATGAGTAGATAAGTATAGATATATAGAAAGATAGATAGTTTGATAGATAGATAGATAGATAGATAGATAGATATAAGAATTATTAAAAATATCAATGCATTTTTGATATGTATATTGTATTATTTAAATAAAGAGATATTTAACCAAAAACGGGGTTTAAATATAATTGTTGTTTATTGACAGTTAGCAGCTGATTCAGACCAGACAAAGCTGGAGTCTTACCTGAATTACCTCAAGCTGGAGGAGAACGATATCAAGGATCCTGCAAGGATCCAGTGTCTCTACGAACGCAGTGTTGCCGATTTACCACTGTTCGATGTCCTCTGGAGTCGCTATGCCAAATACGTGGACCGCACCTTGAAAATCGAGCCTATCACGTTCCAGGTCTACAACAGGGCCGTTCGCAACTGCCCGTGGAACAGTGGAATTTGGACCGCGTACATACTAGCTGCGGAACGCTATGGCAAAGATAGGGCATTTATAAATGGTACTAGTTTTCTTTATATAGGTAGATGATAGTTTTCTTGTGATAGTTTAACCTTGTTAAAATTTATAATACAGGACTAGTGGAAAAGGCACTGGGCTCGGGTCTGTCGTACGCTGCTGATTACAAGGTATTTTTTTCAGTATTCCAGTATTGTGAACTAGAAATGGAAATGTCCTATAGCATCCAGGGTAAGCAGTCTTGGTATAGAAATACTTAATTGACCGTGTAATAAGTTATTAGATCACAATTCGACATTATCGACATAAACTATGGTTTGAAATGAAACAGAAAAATAAGATAATTGTACAGTAATACCAATTTAAGAAATACAAGTAATTCGTATAGTAAAGTTAGTATAGCATTAATTAATAAAAATAAAAATAATAAATAATAAATTGATCAGAATTTTTCCTTCTCTCGGCGCACTCCGTTACTTGTAATGAATTAAATCGGTTATTAAAACGTTAAATAAGTAGAAATTGCGACATGTGTTAAATTTGCCTTTTTATTCAAAGGCGCTCTGGTTGGCTTTCATCGAGTACCTGGTGAGGCACTGCGCTTGGGACGACCAAAAGGCTGTAGAGGAAGTGCGGGAGGCGTTCAATAAAGCCTGCGATCATTTGGCTCAAAGTATTACTATTACTACATTCATTACTATTTAATACATTGCTTACTATATAGTTATTACGTATCACTTATTATTACTAACTACTGATGATTTAATTACTACTTCACACATCCATTACTATAAATACCTTGTTACTGATGACAAATATGTACAGAATGTGTAATTCTTAAATGTATGTCATGTATAATAATTAAATATAAATACTATTTGTGCTTGTGCATCAACTCTAAAAAGACTGCGACTGCGTCTTTATTCTCTGTAAGCCTTTCATTTGATTTCGATAAGTTGCAACCCAAACAGTAATTTAGTTGTGATCACATTTCGTAATCAGATTTGTTCATTCCGTAGCTTTTGGTCTGGAAGGAGATCCCGAATGTGTCCTCCTGCAATACTGGGCCGCCATTGAAGCGAGGAAATTGAAAAACATGGAAGCAGCGCGTAAACTCTGGGGGGATATACTCAGCCAAGGCCACAGCAAGTCTGCCCAGTGGTGGCTGGCCTACATCAACTTTGAACGGTATTGTGTCTGCCGTTAGTCTCTTCATCAAACCAACCACTAAGTTGTCTTTTTTTTTTTAAATTCCAAGCCAATTTCTAAAGTAGTAGTGCCATTGTTTGTATACTTTTGTTTGATTAATTTTTTCACACTTTAATGTAACTATAATAACGATAATTTTTAGGATTTGCATGCCATTGGCTGCATTCTAGTATATTTACACAAGTTCTTGGGTACTTACATACTACTCATTACTTTAGTGTTATTAACTGTATTACTATACTACTTAATACTACTAGTAATGAAAAAAATAACGTAATTTCCGTGTAATATTTAACTGCTTATTCATGTCTCGACTATGTTATGATAGACATCTTGGTCGTTTTGGTTATCCAGGTTGATCTAAGGGATAACCGTTGATCCTTGTGATCAATTCAGAAGGTATTCCTGGTTTCAGTCGACCCGAATTGTGATCTATTGCGCAATTATCGTCTTATTGCTAGCTAATCAGCGAATATCATTCTAACAGATAAAGTTGTATTACTTGATTGAGTATCGCGTGATGCTGGTGATGAAGACTACAACTTTTTTTTTTTTTTTTTTTTTTTACTCGCAGAATCAACGGCAACGATATTGAGCAAGTGCGCCGTTTATTTGGCAAAGCGCTACACGTAGTGCCCCACACGGATTGGCCGGAATCCATAGCCCAGCAGTGGGTGCAGTTCGAAAGGGAAGAAGGAGACCTGACAACGATGGAAGCAGCCATGTCAAAGCAAGTGAACTTGTTCCACTCGTTGCTGACTTCTATACACTATCATTGAGATATATAGATAGCGTCAAAGATGCACCCGTATTAATTAAAATGTATAGTCTATACTTTATATCTACAAGTTAAATCTCTATATTTTCACAAAGAAACCGGTGTATTTAGTTTAATTTATCAGATTCTAATGCTGTATGCTAAAAGAGCTCTTACTTGTTTACGCAGGTGTGAAACCAAACTGGAAAAGGTCAAGGAAGACAGGGAAAAGCAACAGGCTGCCGATAAAGAGAAGGAGAAGGAGAAGCAGGGCAAAAAGAGGAAACTGGAGCCTCAGGCAGCTCAAAAAACAGAAACGTAATTACCGAATAAAATTGCATGAATCAACGTTAGCTTAATGTAGAATCCCGAAAAGGTGTACCAAATATTTAGCAAATATTTATTCCATGAATAATCTCTTAGAAATATAGTTGAATCGATTTGTTAAAAAAATACGAGTATTTTGTGATAATATGCCATAAAGTTCAAATTCGTTACTATTTGCATAGTTATTTATTTAACTTATAAGGAATAACCTTTGAGCCACGTGGGTTCTTTAAATGATATCGATGTGAACAATTATATAAATGCGTGTATATAAATATAAACTTGTATTGTGTAACATATTTATAAAATATTTTCACCTTAAAAAAATTTGGGTAATATAATAAGTGTATTAAGATTACGACCCAAAATATATCATTAGAATATCCAATCAGCGTAACTGGTTTGATCATATCCAAATGATGAAGCACTTATAAATACGAATCACGTTTACCGTGCAATCACTCTTTTACATTTTATTGTTTTTACATATCATTTGCAGCAAGGGTGCTGCTCCGAAGAAACCGAAGACTGAAACGAACGACGAGGGCGTTTTTGCCCGACCCCTCGCTCCGAAGAAGGAGACCGAGACCGCGACTGCTTCGGTCAACTACGCCAAACCGACCGACTCCGCCCGTGCTTCCCGCACCGTGTTCGTCAGTAATCTTGATTACTCGGTGGACGAGGCCGAAATTCGCGACGCGGTGAAAATCATGGGAAACGTCACCGAAGTCCGCCTCGTTCGCGATTACAAGCAACGGAGCAAAGGATATTGCTACGTGGAATTCTCAACCGAGGTAAACGTGCTTGTCATGGAAAGAGTGGGGAAAATTAACTTATGTTTATAAATTAACTATTTAAAAACTATACTTGTCAATCGTGATTTCACAGTTTAGTTTTAAATTTTTCATTATTGATTTACAATGGATGACATTGTGTTTATCCGTGAAATTAGGAGGAAGCAAGGAATGCAGTGAAGAGGGATCGAGAACCTTTGGACGGACGCCCGATGTTCATCAGTCCTTGTGAAACCGAAGCAGGTCTGAAACAGCACGCCTTCAAGTACCAGACACATTTGGAGAAGAACAAGCTTTTCGTCAAGGGTAATAAAATTCATTCATTTGGATTCATATTTTTTACATTCAATTAAATATTCTCGGTACTCAACCTATTTATTCAATTCTAGCTCCAAAAGTAAGGTAATTATTTACCATGAACTAATTAATGTTTCCCAATCTGCAGTCTGTTCCCAAATACAAGGGCACAGAACAGCGCGTTGGTATAAACTTCAACATTTGATTTTGGCTAAACTTACGGCCCGAAATGTCAGAGAATTTGAGGATACCTGACTAACGAATAGTACAATGGTCGTGCAAATTTTTGTTGTTATCCAGCAAACCCTGTTAAAAGATATGAGCAAAATACTTGGATGAATTTGTCTCTTGTTGTACCTCTTGTTCCACCTGAATTTTTTTTCATGTGTGTTTATTGTTGTTGTTGTTGTTGTTGTTATTACTTTCTGTTCTTTTAGGTCTTGCAACCACTGTTACAAAGGAGGACTTGCAGAAAGTGTTTGAAGCTCACGGATCCATTAAAGATATCCGTATCATTACTTACCGCAGTGGACAGTCCAAGGGTAATATTGACTTTTCATAGTCGTAACCGTATACCCTCGTACTCTTGTGTAATCTGTGATAGGAAAGGCATAGTGTGATAGTATGATTTAAGCTGTTATTCTCGGTGTTCAGCTCATGGATTCAGATAAGATATCCATATCGTGACACCACAATAACCAGTACAAGAGTTCATTGTCGGAACTTTAAATCTCATACTTTATGTGTAAATATAGTAGTAAGATGTCTCGTTATGATTGATGATGTTGATAATTTGCACGGATCAGGTATCGCCTACGTGGAGTACGAGGATGCCTCTTCGGCTGCAGCGGCGCTGGTCAAGACGGATGGGCAGGAGATTCAGGGGAAACCAATATCGGTGGCGATGAGCAACCCGCCTCCGCGCAAGGATTCCAAGGAGAAGGACAGCGAAGTTTTCAGTCTGGGCGCCGGATCTCGTACGCGAAGGACCCAAGTCGCTCTGGTTCCCACGTCAGTGAGAAAACAGCCACCGGCTGCTTCCCAAGGTCAAACGTCCATGTCGAACGATGCTTTCCGGCAAATGCTTCTCAATGGCAAAAAGTAACCTTGGCAGAAGGAAAATAATGAACAGGATTTTCCTCTATTTATCGCTGTGGGACAGAAGAATACATGTTTTTTTTTCCATCTTTATTATAATTGTGCTCATTTCAGTTGTACATTATTTTTTAACATTGTACTCTAATAGCTAATCTTTGCCGAGAGGTGTTTTCTTTACTTAGACGCGGTTAAAAAATCTATGAAATCGAATTGATTCATTATATTATGTTGTGATAATGGTAGATAGTTATTCTCCATTACTCAGCAAGAGATTCTGATTTTAAAAAATTGTTAATTTAAAACTAACGTTTGTATTTCATATGAATCCACAATTGCTAATTTTTTGGAATTTACTCGAATAGCTTATGTGTGCAGAGAACATTTTTCATGAAATGAAATTGATTCGTTATACTTTATTATAAAACTGGAAGATAACTCTTCGTTGAGTATTACTGAGGAGACGATTTCAATGAAGAAAGTCAGCCTTCGATTCCGGCGAAACGAGAGTTTATCAAGTTAAACAGAAATATGTATTTCACATGAATCCATATTTACTGAACACTGGGTTTAACACACGTTGTTTACCTTAAAGTATCGTCATTTCCCTTCTATTCGTCACGAGAGGGAAGGGAAGTTAATAATTACAGAGGCGGACTGGCAGAGATCCTATTTACTTTTCCTCGTCGGAATCGGGAGCGTAGACATCTTCGCTTCCCGGGATGTTGGCCGCATCGAAGGAACTGTCAAAGCAGCGTTGGAAAATCTTGCGCACTCGAATGCGCTTGCTGGGAGGAGGGCGTTCTGCCACCTGATCCATCGTTTCCATCTCGGGCAACTCTGAAGGTTCTGGAGGCGGAACATCGACTTCCATTTCTTCCTCCGCAAGACTGCGGTTTCGGTTGACCGTAACAGGCGTGCGCGTTTGCTTCAACGTTTGCGAGGTCAATGGCGAATCACCAGCTGTTAATATGGAAACTTTTCTTGAATTTAAGACTTTATATGATATATATACATATACAAGTGCATAACATATTGAATATAGTTATGTACTATTTTAAATTAAAAATTACATTGTATGTATATAAATAAAAGTTATTTAATAAATAAACGCATCATGATACATATTTATAAATAATATTGTTTCTGCGCATAAAGTACTTTGCAATATTTATTTGCGTTATTAATTAAAAAAATAAATAATGTAACCTATTGAAGTACTGCCGCCGCGAAGCACTGAGATCGGTGTATTCCGGACGGAACTTGACACGCTGGATGTGCCGACGGCTAGGCTTAGTGTAGCCATCAGGAAATCCGCTTTAAACGTTGGTGTATTAGTCAAGCTGAGAAGAATCGGCCTGGAAAATGCATAAATCAGTGTTTATTTCTTCCGAAATAGTACATATATTTGTTAATTTATATTGTTAAAACATTATTAGAAATTCACGTGGAATTAAGCTTAGAATGTGTATCTAATGTAAGTGTAATTTACGATGCACACATATACAAATGCCTAGACTGACGCTAGAGGTAATGAAGGTAACGATAGAATTTTATATTGAGGGCCATAATAGAGTAATTGTATGAAGGCCAGTTACAGTAACGTACTGTATATGCAGTGTGGTAAGTATAGTTACCTTCCTGCAGTTTCAATCTGAAAGGATAGGGTAGCCCCATTGGGTTCGGCAAAAGCTGCTATTGCTTTAAGGTCCTTCAGCGCAAATGTGACCTCCGTGTCCGAGCTGATGCTATACTGTTCAAACTCTTCTTTAGCCAGGGTCAGCTCCGTATGGACTGCCTTCGCTGCATCTGTATGCAACAACAAAAAAGTAGTTTTCCTTCTCACCACTTTAATGAATAAACTGCGGTGTTGTGAAAATTCTGTTAACGCTAAACGCCAATGACTGCAGGATTGTGTTGACCTTCATTGTCGTCAATAAAATTGGTAATGCAGACTTTCTCCGCATGGACTTTCCATGTGATCTCTTCAACTCCGGAGTGAAAGTTCATCAGGGCGTCGCTGCACAACTTGGCACCGCACGAGATGATGTTGGGTACAGCTGCAGTTGTAATCACCGGCTGTTTAGAAAAGAGTTAAAGATGGAAAAGTTTTCTTAAATATTTTTTTGATTACAAATTTAACATATCTAGTTCACACAGATACCTCCAAAGCGTCGGTGTCCTGGTACCGCAGATTGTACGTCTTGGTAATGCTGTGTTTACACTTCAACTCAAAGATGAGGAGAGCCTCTATCCACGGCAGCGATATCTTGCATGACTCCACGTTTTTCTCGACAAAGCTGATCGAGCGAAAGACAGTCAGAATTGACTGCAGTAAAGGATATTGGATATTAGAATGGGATTGACGGAAACGTGTGATGATTCGTGAATACTTTCATGGGTATTTTGCATCTTATCACATTCTCCGGAGTGTCTTTGGCGCCCATGGTGTTCTCACTGACATTCGTATACGACGAGAAAAAGACCTGGTCAAACTTGAAGATGGCGTAGGCCGATCGCGAGGAATTGACGGTTTTCAGAGAAAGTCCGTCGACTGCGGGTTCGATGTAAAGTTCATCTCCGATGCGACATAACGTGTGTATCGCTTTAGCCAAAACTATTTGTTTGAGAAAATAGACATACATATTATAAATTTAGATAAATATAAAATAACAGTGTCAAAGTATAATTATAAACAATAATATAAAAGGGCACAAAAATATAAAACAGGAACATGTAATGATAACGGTCTCTCCCACTGTCTACAGCAGACTTAACAAAGGTAATATAAACTGTTATGCCAATTATTACCTTTAACGTTTACACCTGTTACCAAGCACTTCATGTTGTAGCATAATAGCTTCGTTTCACTCTTAAAGCAGGTAGATTACAGTGAAAAAATGTTTCTTGTCTTGCTCGTAGCGTGTCAGAACAACAAACTTTCGAAAGCCCGCTGTTTACATTGCCGCCCAAAACTTCGTCTGCTACAAATCGAAATATTTAATAAAAATTAGCAACACATCA
>JAIQCU010001329.1:0-22292 GCA_022114935.1 Leptestheria dahalacensis | reverse complement strand
CTCTTACCCCCTCCATTTCATCGGCAAATGGCTTTTCTGTTGAGGTGAACCACAAATAACTTTTGTCGAAAAAAGCACCCTCTCTTCAAGTTTAAAAAGATAAAGTTTGTAAGGAATACTAGGAGGTTATAAGTTAACATCAGTTATTTCTATAGTATATATAATAATACATAATTTGTATATATTATTAATACGTATTTTCCCTTGCACGGTTTGGAATCAGTTGGAATTAGATGGTATCACCTGGAATTATGATGAATAAGGATAGGTTGAGACTGCAGAACTATCTACCGATGTACTAACTATCCATCTATTACCTGTCTAGCTACCGATGTGCCTATCCATCCATCGATCTCCAGATCTCCTAATCTCCGTGTCTGTGTATGTATGTATCTATCTATCTACCTATGTCTGTCTCTCAAGCTATCTATCTATCTGTCTGCCGGTCTATCCCATCTAACTAACTATCTACCTACGTAGCCATCTCGGTGTCTATCTATCTAGCTGCTCTCCTAACTATCTATCTACCTTTGTATTCATCTATCTATCAATGGTAGCTACTTACCTACCTGTCTAGCTAATGCCCCATCTATCTATTTTGTCCTGCATCTATCTATCTGTCTGTCTGTGTCTCCAAAGTCTACATACCAAGAGAATCTAATAATATTATAATTAAAAAGCCAACAGCAGACGATAAACAATGTGTCTGTGCCCCTATTTAAGTATGTTTGGATGACTCTGCATCTCGTCTGCCGAGTAAACAGGGTTCGCAACTTAATAACCAAACACTATGGTTCACTCAACCCATATCCTAAAGCCGTGTCAACATCCTAACTATTACAAAAAACTATCAAAGTAATTTGCAATGCAAACTCGAACTTGTTCGACGTTGACGGTTATAAGATCCAGCAAGATTCTTATAAAGAGTGAGAATGATGAAACCGCGAATCTTCAATGGATATTGGAGCTCGGTGGACCCGCATGGAACCGTTTGATGGCGTATTAGTTACGTAAACAGGGCTGGGCCTTAAATCAACAAAGAGAATCCCGTCAAGTTACACTGGAACGCATTCTACGGCGTGTCCCTATGTCCATTGTATACAACCGACGCCAAGTGTAGGCAATGCCCTCTATTGTGTAGTCAGCTGATGGATATCCCTGGTGACCTAGAGATCCTACACAGTAACATGCCTATCGTGTGACTGCACACATTCTTCAGCGATTCTCAACTTGTACTATCATAGCTCAAATAGGTTAGCGCAGAATATAAATACAGTTAACTATTCTACTAATTCAAGTTTAACGTCAATTCAACCAGTAGGATGCCTATCGTGTGATTGTATTAACTCTTACTTAATGTTACTATCTTATATCACAAAGATTAGTACAATATATATAAATACAGTTAAATTCCAGTTCAATCTATTCAAATTTCAACGACGCTAAACACTTAAATTAATATTGTTACAAAAACGATTTTGTTAATTTTGCTTCCATTTTTAACTTTTACACTGAAGTTGACTTTAATTCATTGAAATGTTCTAACAGTGCTTGCTAATTTACGGTTACTAGTTAATTAATGTTAGCTAATACTAAGCGTACCTCGTACGACTGGACCAGGGCCGATTGTTGATTGCGCAGCGGTAGTAGAGATTTGACCGTTTCCTCCAATCTAGCGCAATAGAATTTTCAATAAAATCAGACAAAATTTAATGATGAATGGAAGTTCAACCTTTTCACTTCGAAGTGCAGGTTACTCAGCTGCACTTGATTCGGGTTACCATCGTCCACCGAGCCCTGCATAGATTCAAAAACGATAGTAAGTTAAGTTAAATAAACCAAACTTTATTAGAATTAACTTAATGAGTATATTGTAAAATGTTCAGTATTTTCAGAGGACATCAAAGGAATACATCGTCCGACGCGGACATCTCTTGTTATTGGTCTGAGTCATAGTCAAAGAAAACACAGGTTAAGGTATTCAAAATACCCAGTCAAAGGATGTAGTTAACATGACAAAAGCCTCTCAAAATATTTCCCCATCGGCCCTTTGTGGCTACGAGAAATAACAATAACGAGACGGTGCGATTATCCCTCTTATCCTGGAACAAAGTCTGGAACAAGTCGGCCAAGCGTTCCTGCAGGAGAACGATAAGCCAACATCCAAACAAACGACTCTATTATCCTGTGATCTATACACGACATGGTGAAGAATCGATATCCAACACGTATTTTTCCCCAGCAAGAATTACTAACTGAGATTCTCGATGATTCTCCGATATCTTTGTACATGAATAATAAATAAATGTTATCTGCTATTCTGGAACAAGTCGACCAAGCGTTCCAGCAGGAGAACGATAAGCCAACGGCCAAACAAACGACTCCATTATCCTGTGATCTTCTATACACGACATGGTGAAGACTCGATATCCAACACGTATTCAGTTTTCCTCGGCAGGAATCTTAATGAAGATTCTCGAAGATTCTTCAACCTTTCTCGATATAATTCTTTGGTAAATATAATGACTAAATCTTGTCCAGCGCGGTTTTGCAGACAGTTATTGGACGGGTTTGTTCCCTTCTCCGTAAGGAGTGGTTGGCGTGGGAATTATGAAGAATCTCTGGTAAGAAGAGCCAGAGAAACGTTATGAGTTGGAGGCAGTCCAAGAGCCTAAGTGAATAGATATGCGGATTGGAAAACATCCTTTATGATTATCGAGATGTGTGTGAAAGGAAGAGGGAGAGAGGTGCTGGCTTCCCAAACGAGGGGGGTGGGGGGTCGTACAGTCTTAAGAGCCAGAAAAAGGGGTCCTGAACGGCGGAGAATCATTGTAATTTCTTCAACTTTTAGGATTTTATTTTGGCTACACTTTCGAACCAATTTCAATGAAACTTGACGAGTGCATTAAGTACTTCTAGATCTACATCCAGTATTTTTGGCGTACCTATATCTTTGAAAATGTAGGAGTAATAAGCAATTAACTTTTCCTCTTTTATTGCTCTAGACTGCGATTTTTAATACAAATTTTTCCTTAAATACAATTTATATTAATATATATGCAATGTTTACTAATCACAGTTAATAGTAGACGGTAAATCATATTTTAAGATACTGATTACAAAAATTAATTTAATAAAAATATTTGAGATATTAATCACAATTAAGAGAATCGATTGAAGGTGATGTAAGGAGTTGCTTATTGTTGTACTTTGAATAGCTGAGATGTAGAAAACTTCAAAACGGACCTCCTTAGATTCCATGGTATATTCACAAGATTCCCAGATTCTCAGAAGGATTCTTTCAGGGGATTGTTCAAGGAAGAATTTTTCAGATTTCTCTGAGATTCTCGGCTGCAGTGTCGAAGATTTTCAGACTTGCGAACCCCCTGGCCCGCCTTGCTGGAAGGGCACGTATAGACGTCAATACAAGACACTGGGGCTAGCGTGATGAACGGCGCCGAGATGGAGAAGCTGAGTCGACGTCGAGGTCGACACAACGATGTCCACGGCGCCAGCCGGCAAGGCGCCGCACATCACTTTTCCATAAAACACCCAAAAACTAGAAGCGATTCTTTTACTCCTTAAACACTTGCTTGTGTCCTCTCCTTTCTTTCTCTCTCTCTCTATCCCTCCCCCTTTTCCTTCTACTCTTATCCACTCCTTGCCTTCAAGGAGATAGCCTGCTGACTAGGATTATGTACATATACAGTCTAGAGCAAAACAAGGGGGTTTTAAATGGCGCACAATATAGTAATCCTAATCTTTAGGATTTAATTACGGCAAAACTAAGAGGTCAATTTCAACGAAACTTAAGCAGTGTGTTAAGTACTATCGAATCTATAGGCAGTATTTTTTTGGCTGCTATAACTTTATAAGTGTGGGAGTTACAAGCAAATAAGAGCAATGAAAAAAGGTTCTTGCTGGGGGAAAAGTTGACTGCTTATAGCTCGTACACTTTCAAAGCTGTAGGTATCCCAAAATTACTGAATGTAGACCTAGTAGTACTCAATGCACTCCTAAAGTTTCGTTACAATCAGTTTGTTAGTTTAGCCAAAATAAAATCCTAAAATTTAGACATCACAAATAGTTCTCCGCCATTGAGGAGCCTTTTTTTTTATTGCACTATAGACTGTACATAATATATCATGTCAGATTTATAATACACACACAGGGTTATTTAAGGATATAGTTAAGGTTATTATGGGATTAGGTTGTCGCTTTTTTGATGAAAATAGGAAACCGGCGCTGGAGTCATCACTGGACACGTAAGATACACACTTCGACGAGGAAGACTTTACATCTTTTAGCTCTCTGCGACCGCAAACAACTGCCATGTTGACTTAGCTTGTTCAAATAAACCCAAGCGGCGTCGCTAATTCACATATGAATGAAAGAAAAGCTCTCTTCATATAACCCCAAGGCCAAAAGTAAACCTTCTGGCTATCTGCCCTATATTTACTCTACTGTAACTAGACTTAATTAAAACCATCTCATATTGCATCAAATTGAATTCATGTTACTATGGTTAAATTTTCGATTTGATACACCGAATACAGGTCCGTATTCAATTAGCATAACACTAAATGCATATGTGTATCATATAATATTGTACATAAAACCGGTCCTTGGCAAACATGTCGTAAAAGGAACTGGTTAACCGAAATTGGATTACGGGTCATAAATAACTACCATATCTGTCGCAGCGTTTGCGTATATCATACATAAATTTACAATCACATATAATATATATATATATATATACTAATAACAAATAAATAATAAATATATATTAAATTTAAGGTATAACTGACCTTAATACAAATACAGGACTATACTACACCTTTAACAAGAGGGTCAACGATGATCTACTATTACAATATAAAGTTCAATGATTATTCATTGACTATAATTAAGCTATTTATAGATCTCAATGGTTGCCGACCCCCCCCCCTTATAGGCCTTTCTCTTCAAGATATATTGAAGAAAACAGTGGTTATTGTTCCATAACCCCAGGATAGCGGACCATTTTTATGGAGGTAGCGAACCTCCCTGCGGCTGTGCTAGTTGCAGCTGAGGATCTCTTTAAGAGAGCAAGACAGATCTCCCTCTCCCTCCCCTTTTTGGCCAAGAAAATGGATCGTCTGTTGCCTTTTGGAACCTCTGGGCCATTTGATGGGCTGGCCGCAAGAATCTTGAGGAAACTTGGCAAGAATCTCGAGGATTCACGGGGAATCCTGACTCGTAAAGTATCGAGGAACGTTTGAATGAAACACGGAGGACTATGGCGACCGATCTGAGATTCAACGAATTGGGATTATGATTCTTGGACCAAAGTAAGAATCTGAAGGTGGCGAACCCCAGCCTTCAGGGCCAAGAAGTTGGTTCCATTGATGCAGGTTGCGCTCCACCCAGAACACGGTTGATCGGCATCATTACTTGCGGCAATCATCTTTAGCTTCCTTTAACACCACCTTCATAAAGGGCGGGCCACTTTTTAGTCCGAGGAATCATGAAGATTCTTGAGATTCTCTTGCATTTAGTAGTAGACAAGATCTCAAGATTACTTATTGTTCATTAATTAACCGGTTACTAATTTAAATTAAGTATACTCATGTGGATTTTAAGTATCCGTAACTAATACGATAAAGTACTGTATAATGAAAACAGATAATTCATTTAATGTTTTAGAAATAGGAAATGCTAGGGTACCACTGGTTCCCATGTTGTCGTATGACGGAATTCAAGCAGACGATTACGTCATGCAAGCCAAGGATATAGACGAGAGGGATTCTCTGCCACGATTCTTGGAGGAGAATCTCTTTGTTTACTGGCTAATTGAATTAAACAATAAATGTCTGTGTGTGAAAGCAGACCTAATGATGAGAAAAAAGAAACTCCTTTTGTGAGAAGAATTGTCGGGGGAAGGTCGAAGGTCGGGTCGATGGAGGCCAACGACGCCGCCGAGACGCCTCGGAGAAATGAAGCGACCCGATAACGCTTCCAATGGCGAAAAATATCACACTGAACTTGTAACCTACACTACCATTAGTCTTCCCTGCCCTATCACAACACGATTACACATCTAGTGTAGACCGCATCATCACCCGGAGATTGTTTCAGAGATACAGTCGAGGGGTTCGCAAGTCCATGGAAATGTCTTCCAGTTGTAAAATTCCTTTATCGGAATTTTTCAGATCTTTTCAGATTCTTGGGGATTTTCAAAGGGGTTTTGTCTCCCGGATCTTTATGAGATTTTGGCTAAAGTATTCCGAGGATTTCCAGACTTGCGAATTCCTCGGATACAATCCATTCTTTAATTGCGGTCAGTGCTTCAATACAGTTTAGTTCTAAGATATACTGTCTAATTATCAGTAATATTTTTAGATTACTCTAGTCTTAAGTTGAAACCCGACATGACCACAGAGTTGTCTAACCAGCCAGCACCGAAGTTAAATACGATAATTTGTGGTTTGTGTGAAGGACCCAACTTCCAACTTTCATTCCCTTCAAGTTAAATTTGAAGAAACTAGGTTTGGTTAAATTATTGAAGAAGCTGCTCTATAGATAGACAGATAGATAAGTAGATAGATAGACAGATGGATAGATAGAAAGATAGATAGGTAGATAGACAGATAGATAGATAAATAGATAGATAGAGAGTGAGTTAGATAGAACGACGGATAGGTAGATGACAGTAGGTAAACAGACAGATAATTAGCTAGATAGGTAAACTGATATACAGATATGCGAATAGATAGATAGACAGGTAGATAGATAGATAGCTTCAAGGATGTGATACAGGGCACACTCGACCTTATGCCGTCACAAAGAGAGCCATCTAGCGGTAGCGTCGCCAACTAAAAACGCTGTCTAACCGTTCGTTATTCACTTTTCCATTTAATCTTTCATCTCATACTCTGGCGAAAACAGATAATATAAACCAACTTTATCAACAGTACAGTCTGTTCCCCCCAAAAAAGCGCACAGTACATCGCGTTGAACATAAAATTCAACACTGAATTCTCTGAAATTTTGAGGTTACATGTTTCATGAATAGTACAATCGCCGTGCAAATTTGTATAGTTATCCAGCAAAACCTGTTAATGATAGAAGCAAAGAAAACTTTGAATGAATATGACCTTTGCTATACCTCAGTCAAGTAACCGTGCAGCTCCAGTTACACGCCAGCAAAAGGGTGCCAAATGCCCTGCAGTGAAACTGATCGACATCGTTTAAGCATAAGACAATATCAATTGATCAACACGCACCCAGAAAGAACTTGGGGGGGGGGGAGAAAAATAGATAAACGAGGTCTCCTTGGCTTAAATGGGTATGAACACCATCGACTTCCCTATAAAAGAACGATACGGGTCCAGCCTTATTGGGAGAATCATTAAGCGAACGATTTCCATTTTAATGGCTTCCTAGTTACTTCGGAAAGGTTGCATAAAAATGATTTTTTTTAAAGCCGATAGTAATAAACGGTGATTTTTAGTTAATTAGTATATTATCGAACTGAACTGTGATTCGTTAAAATTTAGATTAAAATCGATACTAGTTGAGATTTTGCTTAACTAGATTTTTTAAAAAATTTAAAATCAATTTAAGTTAATTTCAATCAATTACATTGAAGTGCTCTATTAAATATTATATTTATTCATTATTTATTATATTATATTTCAGTAAAAAGTATTAACATTTAAGTGAAAGTTAAAGATTCCGCTAAAATCGACCTAAACTTACCTCATTTAACCTTTAATTATATAGAATTAATTAACATTCACTAATCAACTATAATTGGTCCATACAATGTTATTCAAACCCAACGATAATATTTCGATACCCAACTGTAATTTTCAGTCAAATTTAACAATTTAACTAAAAACCGAACTATAAATTAAATCACAATTTAAAACATTCAATCATAATTTAATTTAGATTAAACTGAGAAATATAACTCGTAAACACCAACTGCGTCCGAACAGAACAGCACCAAAAAGGACTCGAAAAAAAGGCCATTTGAACAGTGGTGGTCTTGTTTAATGTCAGCTCGAACCAGAAACGAGTTTCTTCCTGTCTATATAGGCCTACAAGGAATTTGTTGACTTAACTTGGATAACACGCAAGGCCAAGCAACGGATAGGGTTACAACGACGTCGGTTTATTGCAACTTTTCCAAGATCCATTCTCAATTCTTCACGATTCCCGCTCAAATCATTGTAATAACAATCTCCTTTTCTAATATAACACGACACAAAGTTACTTCGTCGTGATTCTTAAAAAAGATTCCCTGTTAAAGATTCAATTCCCCCAACTATTGTTCCCGCGCTGGGTTTGGATATACTTTCGGAGGAACACCCCCGGACTCGTTTCGGTAATTAGTGTTTACAAATATTCAAATAACCGGTTCAATGAACTGAAACTGAACGACTGACAAACAAGAAGATTTGAAACCACCCTCTTCTTCTTCTTCAACAATAACGGGTGAAGAGGGGGTTGGCAACCCTTCAAATGTCCAGGGGTGGGGGAGAGAAGAACGCAGGCAATATCAGGGTGTGAGGAGAACCCAAAATCGATCCATTACTACACGAGTTACGACTGGAGAAAATCAATACGGCAAAAATGGATGCAATTGTAAAAGGCACGCGCCATTCCTCCTTTTTTTTGTCTCCAGCACTACAGGGGGTTTCAAGCGGGGTGAAAGCGAGGGAAAATAAAAGAGGGTAAAGTTTACCCCCCTCGCTTGTGTGTGGTGTCCCTTGTGATAAAGCTTTCCAAAGTGACGCCATATGCGAATTTAACGTGCCGTTGTATCACCAGGAAATGATTTATTGCTTGATGTATTAAATATATATATTAATCTACTATACTTAAATTATCTCCTCGAATGTAAAGGGTTCTAACTGGAAGGAAATTATGGATCTGTTTAACTTTAGGATTTTATTTCGCCTAAACTAACAATCCGATTTACATGAAACTTTATTTGCGTACAAAGTACTACCAGTTGTACATTCAGTAATTTTTTGGGTATTATACCTGTGAAAACATGGGTTCCATAAGCGATCAACTATTCCCCAGCCAGAACCCCTTTTTTTATTATTTCCCAAAATGTATACCGTGATGACGTCATTCTCCATACATTCAAAAAGCGTATAAATAACACTTTCAGACCGGGAGAGAATTTAAAGATCGATAATGAAAATTGCACCCGCCCCTGTCCATGTTATATACCTGACGCCATATGGACACTGGGCAGTGACTACGGTTTTCAAGGATTACCCGCTATTAAACGATGACTCATACGCATGAGATTCATTTATACAAAGAATCCCTGAACAAAAGCCCTCCTCCGCACCACCGGGGAACCTATAAGAGTAATATTTGAATGGGCGATTCAAACTTTCAAACAAGGTATTGATAGATATATATATTTTTTAAAGCCGCACCGGTGGCCACGTATACCAATATCAACCGGACGCAATATGAAGCTGGTCCTGAAGAATGTCGCTCTTGAAGGACGTTCGGGGACCAAAATGCGACAGAAGAATTGCAACTTTTCATTCAAACATAACGACATAACGGAACCTGTCTTTGAAAACAGTCGCTCACCTTGGAAACTTGTTATCAAGAGCGACAAACGGACAATAGCCCGCCAATAAGTATTTTTAGCTACACCGCAAGTTTTCAAGAGATAAGTCGCTCCTTACGGGATTTACACATGAAAAGCGACAGATTCCAAAGACGGACTCAATTAGACCCCGTCATGTTATCTCACCATCTTTCAGTTTCGGGTACAAGTCGCTCACAACGGGCAATTCTTCCGGAGAGCGACACATACCAAAGACGTATGTTAACCACGCCACCGTCAATGAACTAAATCAGGCTCTGAAAACCAAAGGTCGCTCTTCAGGTGAACTTTAAATGTATAGCGACTGATACCAAAGACGTCTTAATTCAACTCTTTTTTCCCACATCAAAAAAATGCAAATGGCTGTCTTAATAAAACAAGTTTCATATTTGAATGGACTCGAAAAACACTGTCCTCAGAGCAAGTTCCACACATTCATCAATCACTTTTTTTTACATCAAAGAAGGCAGGTAACATTCCATCCAACTTCGGTACCAGTCGCTTCTCGTAAGACAATCCTATGGCAGGCGGCATATGATCAGATCCCAACCAGCCCCAGAACCCAACTGGCATAGGCACATAGATAGTTGTATTAGATAGATAGATCGCTAAATAGACAGTTAGATGGATAGAGAGATATAGGTAGGTAGATAGATAGACAGTTAGATATAGATAGATAGTATAGAAAACAGATAGATAGATAGATAGACAGACAGACAGGCAGTAGATAGTGACGTTGTGGGGCCGGTTGGGATCCGATAAGATGCTGGCGGGCGACAACCTCCATGTAACTCACGATTTTCACGTATCCTCTCGGATGTTTCGATAAAATGTCGACAATAAAATTCCAACAGGCATGTCGGTAGAAAGGCTTGCGCGTGAGTTTCCCAGATTCTTCAGATGCTTTCTACGGTTTCTTTCCCACGAATCTCCCCACGTCGCAGAGGATTTCAATTTAATGGACCACAAAAGCGTTTGAGAAACTCTTTCTCCGACAAGGGCTTTTTTCGCGAATGTGTGCGCACATTTTCTAAAAATAAGACCATCTCTCTACAACGAGAAGCAAAACAAGTTTTCTATCCAAAAGGAAGGTCTGCACGAGTAACAAATTGTCCATATTCTCTTTCTCTCTCTCTCTATCTATCTATCTATCTAACTACTTAACTATCTACCTATATATATATATATGTCTATCTGTCTATACTTCTATCTATCTACGCGTCTATCGGTCAAACTATCCTTCTATACTATTCATTTATCAAGAGCTTTTCCGCACATGTGCAAACAACATGTTTGAATTAATTAGACCATCTCCACGATACAAGTAAAAAGCTACAATATAAAAAGAAATAAAACAAGGTCTGCACGGGTAACAAGTTTTCCCATTCTCCGTTGCTTTCACTCCCGTTTTGGACTACTCGAGTTGCGGAACCGGGTTTTCTTTTTAACGAAACATTTCCTCATTCATTCGCTTCTTCGTACAAATTAGCACAGAGGAGGTTGGCGAGCGGCGGGGCGAGGGGGAGGGGGTTGGCAACCTTCCAGAAATTGTGAAATTGAAAATTTGATATAAGAAACAGATTCCGCGATGGATTAGAGGATGGATAGGTCAGAAGGTTCAATTCGCATTACTTAGAGAAGGTCACAATTCGGTACAAATAAACGACCGCAGACTGATCAAGTGCAAAAGTCGTGCGAGAAAACTCTCTTCCCCATTCATAACTTGTGTGAGAACCTTTTTCCGCCTTCCGGTCACGTGACCGACGACATGCCGGGTAGTAATTTGTCAGATCCCAACCGGCCCCAGAACCCAACTGGCGTAGGAACACAGACACACAGATAGGTACACTGGTTAGAAAGATAGATGGAGAGATAGTCAGTTGCACAGATAGATATATAGACAGCATTTTAAATAGGTAGACAGAGAGAGGATTCAATCAGACAGCTAGTTAGACAAACAGATAGACAGAATAACAGACAGACAGTAGATAGAAAGTTAGACAGCTAGATTGACAGATAGAAATATACATGAATAGACAGACAGACGGATAGACAGTTAGATAGAGCTAGATCAACAGACAGATAGATAGACAGATATAAAGATAGATGGTTAGATATATCACACAAACAGTTAGATAGCTAGATAGATAGACAGAGAGACAGACAGTTACACAGTTAGACAACTACAGAGATAGATAGATGGATAGGTAGACAGACAGACAGACAGAAAAGTATATAGATAGACAGATAGATGAATGTAGGGTTCTGGGGCCGGTTGGGACCTGAAACTATGCTGCCGGGCAAGTTTCCCACACGTTTAACACGCTACAGTCCAATTGTGACAGTTTTCACATTCTTAAATTCGTTACACAGTCATGTAAAACTCGCGTGCCCTTCAGCAAAGTTTATCATTCAGCGTAATATATAATAGATAGATAGATAGATAGATAGATAGACAGATAGATAGAATTTTCAGAGTTGTCATCTGTGTAGATCTCAAGCACTGAAGAACGAGAGAATTACCAAAACGGGGAGTTTTATAAACAGGAAACGGAAATATCTTCTTATTTTTTTGTCTACAAAATTCAGCTAAAAGAATTTACACAGATGAAATACACATAACATAACTTGCCTTTTTAAAAGAGAGTCCCCAGCTGCACTCATAAATTGCTGAGAGGAAATTAATGTCCCTGCTTTAGATGTAGTGTCAATTAAAGGGCCATGGGAACAGCTTGTCGGCTCAGCTGTGGCTGAATTTTCAACGTCCCTTCACGGAGGAAGAAGCAACTCAATAATCCTCGGCGTTTTTGAATTTCCCCACATTTTCAACCCCGCGCCGTCCATCCTTTTTAACATACTTTTAATATCCACAGATGTACAATGTCATTTTTGATTTATGCAATCGCTAAAGAGAATCTCCCGACATTCCTTTCATTTTACACCTGCGACTTTGACCGCAAAGGGGTCGGCAACTCTTCGGACATTCACCAGCACGACAAGTCCCGGTAACGTTCCTCGAACGCTTAGGATGTTTCATTCCGCTTTGATGCCATTTTCACCCGGAATTCCTCATGATAACGTCATGTCAGTGACATGTATCAATCTGGTGATCTCACAAGCAAATCGACAGAATTGAAATTAAAATAACAAAATAAAAGAAAAACATAAAAATCAACATAATAAAAAAGTAATATTATACGAATAATCAAATTGAAACTAAAAAGTTGAAATTTAATAAAATATAGGGCATGACAATAGAATAGAAACCAATGATAAATACAGGAAGCCATAGTTAAATTCAAAATTAATTGTAAAATTAAAGTTCAGTATACAAATTAAAAACAAAGCTAAAAAAATTGATAAAAAATGACAACTTTATAACAAAGATAAATAATATCAATACAACATCACAATCAAGGTTAAATTACGCAATAAAAAACGCATTAAAAAACACGGTTCATGTATATGTCACGACTGAACTTCATCCTGGCGAAGAAGAGTCGTGTTCAAGAGTTTGGCCGCAGTTTGAGGCAGTCACGGAAAACTGCCACAGACCACAAAAACAGAGTCTATAATACCCGCACGGAAAAATCAACAGAGAATGAGTCTGTCAAGGAGAAGAAGAAGAAGAGGAAGAGGAAGACGTCGAGGGGTTCGCAAGTCTGAAAATCCTCTAACACTTCAGCCAAAATCCTACAACTCTTGAAAATTCCTTGAAAAATTTTTGACAATCTCAAACATTCTGATATAATCTTCTACTAGATTTTACAACTCGAACACATTTCCGTTGGACTTGCGAACCCTTTGGACGACGTCGACGACCCAAGAAGAGGAGCTATGGGAAAAAAACATTCTCTGAAAACGTGTTGCTGTCTACGCATCCCTCTTGCGAGATGACAACCTCCTCGGTGCAAAAGAGTCGATTCAAAATACGCGAGAGAGAGAGAGAGAGAGAGAGAGAGAGAAATTAAGATGGACGAGACATGGAAAATATTGCCGACAAGAGGTGCTCTTATCTGACAGTCATCGTTGACGCCGCTGCGACAAATAAGGCGCCTCACAGACGTAATCCCAGTCTCATCTCTCTCGCTTTTTCGTCAAGAGATCTTCTTGCACTATGAAAAACAGGTGCGAAATACTCGACTCGACTATTTTTCCAGGGCGTTTATACTCTTTTAAGATAGTGTTACCTTCCCAATGCAAAAAAGAACAGACAGGTCGAGGGCCTATGCTGAACGACCTACTGCTAACCGCCTGACTGCTGGATTTGGACGGGTAGCAGTAGTTCCAGCAGTTCCGGCCTCCATAAGCAACCAGACTGGAACCACATCGGTTGAACTGCTGGTAAGACCTACTGGTTTTTGCACTCGTTTGTTGTGCCTTGGCAAATACAGTATACACTCCTATTGGTTTAGCTATGTAGCTACTTATCTGTCTGTTTACCTGACTCTCGGTCTAACTATCAGTCTATCTATCTATTAACTACTCGTCTATCTATTTATTTATCTGTATATTTACCAACCCATCAAACTACCTACCTTATACTTGGCTATCTAACTATCTATATATTTACCTATTAACTAGCATCTACATAATTAATGACCTACCTATCCGTCTAGCTATCTATCTATCCATTAACACGACTATCTATTCAACTGTTTACATACCAACCCATCTAACTACCTACCGACCTGTGTATCTACTTATCAGTCTACTGACGTATCTACCTACCTACCTAACTACCAACTACCCATCTACCTGTCTCACATGTATCCGTCTTCTTCCGATTTACTTATTCTGGTATTACTTGAATTTTATCAGGATTTTCTCGATATTTGTTTTAAGGATTTACCTGGGGTGAAGTAGCTTGCGCTGGAGGTAAATCCTGCGTCGCGCTTCCGTTGTCAACAGGGTCAATCACCTCTTGTATCGCCTGTTTATCGGTGACTTCTTTATTGACCGTCGTCTTGTCGTCGGAAGACTCGCTGCATTGTCTTTCCTCGCTACCCTTCTCGTTTCTATTGCACGTCGGACCGGGAAGGGATCCCTTGGACAACTTGGCCCTCCATCGCATCAGGTTGGGGCTGACAGGTACGGGAATCCCGCGATTCGATTTAGTCGCATCCCTGTGGGAATCCTTGGTAGCTGGTTGCGACGCTGTCAAGGAGACCCGAGGTCGAGGCGGATCCTGTTTAGCCGGGCTGGGTTCCCTGGACTTCCTGAGGAGGGCCTCGCGGGATCCCTGACTACTGGTGGCCTTGGCGATCTTTGACGGCTTGGCTTGATCCCTGGCCTGCAAGGAAGCCGAGGAAGACTGCGACATGACGGGCTGCACCTCGGCGACCGGCTGCTGGGGACTCTTTTCAAAAGACCGGTTAAGACTGTGGTTCTTCCTGGTGCTGGCCAGTGGTTTGGAGGGTAACTCGCGGTGCTTGTGCGCTTGCGTCACCGAGTTGGGCTTCAATGGCAGATGTTTCTCTGTGCAGTCTTCGGTGTTTGTTTTGACAGGCAGGGCTTCCGGTTTGCGGAGCTGATGAGGCCGGAAGATCTTGGAGCCCATCATTAAAGCTGGCTTGGCTCTGTCCTCTTCGGCTTTGTCCTCGAGTCTGTCGGCTCTTTCGGTCGACTCCGGACGGGCGAACTCGATGCGACCCTTTTCGACGCAGATGTACGCAGCGGGCGGTCGTCGCGGACCCGCGGTACGTGGGATACTGGAGCGCAGCGCCGGGCTCGTCGGTGCCGATACCGAATGAGACGTGACCGCCGCTGAGAGGGGAGTTACCCGGGCCAGCGTCACTTCTGGCAGCGGGATCTCTCGACGCGTCAGAGCCATTCCCGCGGGATTGGCGCCTTCACACGAACGATTTGTAGACCTAATTAAAAAATGCAAAAAAGATTAACAAACTTGAGTCACGTGATCAACGTACTGTTGACAGCTGTTGACATGATATCTGAATGCTGCTTGATTAACCGCGAGATCTTATAATTTCAGATAACGAGAAAAAAACAGCTGGTTTAAACTGAATTTACTGTTAACCTGCTGAATACCCTACTTAGCTGGACTGAAATTTTACAGTCAAAACTTGACAAAGCTTCATCATCTCAGAATCCATTCATTTGACAGTAAGAATCCAACTTTTCAGACATTAAGAGCGACTGACACCTACTGAAAGAACAGCTGACTCAACTGTCGTCCCTTGACAACAATAATGTATTCAGTACTAACGAGATAATGCTGTTTTGCTAGTTCTATAGCGAAAGCTATTTGTCAACTGGATGTATACAACGCATAATGACGTCACTTCAAGTCGGTGCAAAGTTTCTGCTTGCATAATAAACACATTCCACGAGGCTTTCCCTTTATCGTCGACAGCATTCCAGTGGGGACCTTGTGCTGACAAAGCCGGATTTGCGCTAACTGATTAATTGAGACATAGTACAAAGTGTACTACCGGTGTCACAAAAATCCCCTTTCCGGTTCTTTCTTTCCAACTGCCACCGGTAACAATGAACTGCACTTAACAGAGTGTAGCCCTGAAATTAATGTAATTAAGGAAGTCCTTTTTTGAAAAAAAAAGGTGAAACTAGAAATCCGTCTACCTTTTTTTTTAAAACCCCAGGCGATTTCGACTTGCATATTAACAAGTATGCTGAGCTCACCTAGCTTTTGAAAAGCGCACCGTCCTGATCCGAATACGTTTTGGCTCTAAATTAAATTACTGGTATAAATAACTTTAAGGGAAACACACAGCTAAGATAACCTAGGTTTAGGAAGTGGATTAATGAGGAGCCATTCTGGTGGAAATGAATTTATGGAGATGCATGAAGATGCGATGCAAGAGGGCAATGGCGCATAAACGGGCCCAGTGCATCAGCAAAGCGTCGTCTTGTTTATGAGCGCGTTATTTTTCTGCAACGGAGAACCTTGTTTACGGACGGGCATGTGCTCATTAAGTTGGTCTTGTTCAAATAAACACAAGCAGAGATTCTTCAAGTGGCACACTCGAGCCAAAACGGGGTTCGTAACCTTTTAAACGAGCCAACTTCAACTGTCAATACATAGGCTAAGCTCACCTAGGGTCTAGAATGTTTAAATGAAACCCGGTTGCCATATCCTAGGTGAACTCGGCAATTAACATAACGCGTTTAGCCAAGCTCACCTAGGGTTATAAAATTCTATCCTCAATACACAGGCTGAGCTCACCTAGGGTTTAGAATGTTCAAATGAAACACAATTGCCATATCTTAGGTGAGCTTGGCATTTAGCATAACGCGTTTGTCGCGTGGCAGTGCGCTCAGATATGATACAACTATGCCAGGCTCGCCTAAGGTTTACAACGTAGGACTTCCTACTTACACCGTATTTACACGTCTACCCTCTAGGTGAACTCGTCAGACAGTAATTACGATAAAATCACGAGATAACCAGAACCAATCCCACTGTCAAGCTCACCTAGGATTTGGAATCAAAGCCCAGGCGAGTTCAGCACGTAACCCTAGCTCAACAACCGATCCTCACCTATATACATCATCCGTCTCCAAATCTCAGCTGAACCGAGCGATAAAAAAGCGTTGAGATAGACGTAGCGACAAGCTCGCCTAGGGTTTAAATACTTGAATGACTTTCAAATTCCAGTTGAATTTAGCAAAGAAAAGAGTTGAGGTTAAACGTAGCGAACCCCTTCTTTGTTTCAGAGATTGACGCAGGATCGGGACCCTTGGTTGGTGCATTTTGTTAGGTGTCCGTCGTAAAAGGGTCTTTTTTTGGGGGGTCCGGGTGGGCCCTGGAAGGTTGTCTTGTCAGTGGCAGCTGCGAAATGTTGAGCACAAACAGCTGCGAGCAGCTCTACAAATTCTCGTCACTCTGGCCGTCGTTTTGGAACCGGCCAAGAACGAGGAGGACATTTTTTAAACATCAAAAAGTAAATCGCCTCGAACAAACTGCCAAACTGGCTGTCAAACGAGGCGTTCAACCGGTGCCGACGTCTTCAGCTCGCTTCAGCTTCTTTCCGAGCACCCGCAACATCCAAACACTTTTTTAAATAAACATCTTGTTGTTTCTATTTTTCGAATACGTCTCAAGACTTGCACGAAAGCCCGATTACAGTTAAACACTACAGGTGATTAATAGCATACTGAATAGTACTGAACATTTGAACCTTCAAAAAATAGTATAATAGTACTGAGAATATCGCAGTCAAATGATTACATGTGTTTAGCAGCATACTGATTGGTACTGAACCTTCCAACCTTCAAGAAACATCATGATAATAGTGCTGAGAATATCGTAGTCGAATGATAATTACAAGTGATTATCAACATACTGAATGGTACTGACCCTTTAAACCCTCTGGAAATTGGCACGATAATAGTGGTGCTAAAAACATCTATGACCACAGCTTCGCAATTGATTAACAGTATACTGAATGGTACTGATACAAAAAACAGCATGGTAATAGTACTGAGAATATCGTAACCAAATATAATTACAAGTGATTATCGACCTACTGAACGGTATTGACCCTTCGAAGTCTTAAAAATCCTCATGATAATACTTCTGAGAACATTGTAGCCAACTGTGATCACAAGCGACTGATAACGTACTGAGTAGTACTGAACCTTCAAACCATCAAAAAACATCATAACAGTACCGAGAACAGAAGACTACAATTAATGGATTACAATCAACTAACAGCATACTGAGTCACTACTGAACCTTTTTAGTGTGGTATGTTCAATATCTGAGATATCCAAAGGTGTTAAACTACCACAATAACATCGAGAATATCACAGTAAAATGTTATCAGATAACAAGACATCAAAGCACATTGTAATAAATGTAAGATTGATATTTGTCTTCACTATAGGGACTAGTTCTTAAACCAGTTCAGAGATCCCACATAAGATCATTCAGACGTCTTGCGCGCGTGAAATCGGTCTTGAAAACAGAAATAACACCAGGTAGAAATCACCCCAAGCAAAAGGGAAATTACAGTATGACTCATAGGCGAGTCTCCAGCCGGCAAGGCGGGTTACCTTATTCGCCTTGAAAAACGAGTACGTGGCGGCAAACGGTCTGCGCCGTGTGTCCACTGCAACATTTTCAACCCAATGGATTTTTTTAAATTATTAATTAAGATCATTAATTTCATGAATTTACTTACAACAAACTAATGAGTTAAATTGATTTCGAATTGATTGATTTAAAGTGGTTTTGAAACATATGAATTAATTAAACTGATTCATTTCATTAACGATTACTAATTGATTTATCAACTTTACCCCGGCAAATTGCCCGGCAATCTCTTCGCACAGTTGTAACGCAAAATTGTTTGAGATCCAAAGTTGT
The DNA here is from genome assembly GCA_022114935.1 of Leptestheria dahalacensis. Classification (NCBI taxonomy): domain Eukaryota; kingdom Metazoa; phylum Arthropoda; class Branchiopoda; order Diplostraca; family Leptestheriidae; genus Leptestheria; species Leptestheria dahalacensis. The sequence goes on along the minus strand of JAIQCU010001329.1, from coordinate 3,315 downwards.
TTTCATTCCTCCACGTAATTCTTATAAACTTATTATTCTGATTACTTCAAAGTTAATTATTATTAACCGAGGGGGGGGGGACTTTAGACAGGAGTGAAAAAGAGAAACTGTTTTTTTGGGGGCTGTCTGCTCACCTTGTTGCGTGATGTGGCAACGAGTACCACAATAAACTGCGCATGCAGCCACATAAAGAGTCGACCGCAAAGTATGCGTCATTTTCTCCCCATACACCAAAACACCTATGCGAAACCCACTGGCTGGTCTACTTGGACCCACTGAAAATACACGTTTAGAAAATATTCACAACCGTTTCTAATATTGTCATATCTACTCAGTTTTATTAAAACTGTTACGGTTACCGTAGACCTTGAGAATCTTGAGATTCCCAGTCTTCAATGTACCTCATTTAACCTAATTTTCTTACAGCGAAAAGTGAGTTAGAATCAAATACTTTATTACACTTACTGAAATTGTTATTATTGAACTTTTCGTATTACTTTCGAATTATTTTATTAATTTGTTATTACACTATTTATTACGGAATACATTATTTAAAATGTTAAAATTTAAATTATAATTTATTACGTCCATAACTACAGTAATTACACTGTTACAGTGGATAATATTATAGTATTACACTATTTTCATTTAAACTTCATTGTGTAATAAGTTAATTGATTGAACAGAACGTCTTTCAAAAGTTAAATTACACTATCCAATAAAAAAGGGGGGAAAGGAAAAGTCAAACGTAAACAGATAAACAACTATGGTTCGACAAAAAAAAGACGACTTGAGGTTATACACAGAGCTAAATTGAATAGGAAACTAGACGACAAAAGAAGTCGAGTTGGTAAAAAATAGCAACAATAAAATGAAAGAGCAGCACAACAGCACAAGGAGACAAAGGTATATAAGGTTTTTGGCCAAGGTCACGTGACTCACTTCACGTCTCAACTTTTCAGACACAAAAGAGATTTCCTTTTTTTAAAAACAAAAACGAAATAATAAACAAGAAAAACGTTTCCAACTTTTTTCTGGCCCAGGTTTGGATTACTCAAGTACTTAACCGCTGTATTAGAGGTACTGACGTTTCTCGGGGAGTACACGTAGCCGTATACCGGAGGCAGGACACGATGGTTTTGAGTCGAAAGTGGATTTGGTACAAGTCGTATACAAGTAAGGACTGGAGGTGATCCCATAAGGGAGAAGCTGGGGTTTCATCAATAAGAGTCCATGTATGGGAAAGTTGGTAATGAAAACCGTGAGATGTTTATCGTGTGATTTTCTTCAAGCGCTTTTTCACCTCTCAAGAGACTCTCTTTGAAACCAGTTTGCTGCTGGGACACACGAGATTGTAAAAACGCCCCTCGTTTACCCACTTTATCCTAAGGGACTCACCAGTGACTTACACGTGAATCATACACAAGACTCATGTGATTCACTGCTTTAAGCAGCGCTCGAATGAATGAATGAATGAATGAATGAATAAGCGACTCACTAACAGTGATAAGTCATTGATGAATCGCTTGTTTGAATAACTGATTTCTGGTTCAATGACTCAATGTGAATCACACACTGCACCGGTTTTACACAAGACTGCTGTTACCAAAGTATCGACTCGTACTTCATCAATGACTCTGTATGTAAACATTTGCAATCACGTCCTAAGGGACTCATAAGTGAATCAGAAACGTGAATCATACAAGACTCACGTGCTTCATTCCTTGAAGCAATCGTTGAATGAATGAATGAGATTCGCTGACAGTGATAAGTCATTCATGAATCGCGCGTTTGAATGACTGATCTCGACTTCTGGTATAATGACTCATTGACTCAGGATGACTCAAGAGTTTACTCACTTTCAAGTTAAACCTATTTTCACACAAAACCAGCTACATTACATCGTAAATATCATACCCGGTATCAATTTACACAAGAACTTGAAACTTCACTGTTGACTGAGTATTGCAAACTCTTTAAAAGGCAATCCCTTCATTCTTAATCTAAATAAATGACTCACACAGACTCTGCAAATGACTTGCACCATGATTCAGAGATTATATCCATTATGTAAACATTAGTCAGCCCCGCTGCCCCTTCGATCTTTCAATGGAGGATTTCAAAAAGGAGCGAACCCAAGGGACTTTTCATCTGTGGTTATGATGGAAGAGCAAATATGGTCCCATTGATGCCCACATCTCCCCCCCCCCTCCAGAATGGGACCGTCTAACAAGGGCCCAACAAATAAGGAAAACAATTTCAAAACAACATCAATAAAAAGATTACTATGGCAACAGCAGCGGCTGTTGTGGAGTTTTAAGGACAGGATCCTCGACCTATATATATTCTGCCCATCTCCTCTACCCCAATCTCGCCTATATAACTTTAATAATTAACTTTATCTACAAAATACATTTACTAACTCACTGTGTTGGTAGATTGGGTTGCGAACCCTGAAGGATTTTATCAATGGTTCTGATCTCGGGTTGGCGGAAGAGAGCGTTGTGACCTCGGCACGATGAATCATCTCCATCACGTGTGCTGCTTCTGAAACTGGGAGGTCCCCTGTGCCTTTCATATACCTTCACATCTTCTTCTTCTTCTCCTTCTTCTTCTTCTTCGCTATGCTTCTCCTCTCTTTACCTTGAGACCCTTTTATTTCAGTCATTTATTCTTTTATTGCCCCATTAGTTCTCTCTTTCAAAAGCCGGCCGGACTTTTACTAGTCAAAGAACGGCCAGCGTCGAGAGCACAAGCAAAAAGCAACCGTCTTCTTCTTTTTCCCCAAGTGGCTAACAAAGATGTTCTGGTAGTAATCAAGATGTACATTTATATGACTGGGATGTAACAAGTAGCCGCTGCGAGAAATCTTATCAGACCCGGTTATTCTAATAAAACGATTATAAGAATATCTTAATAATACTAACCATGAAGGCATCACTGGAACTAAAACTTACACGCGATGCTAATAGTATTGGTGCATAAGACATGAGGTTATAATACTAACCAATTCATACCTACGTTTTACATATGTATATATGTTATATATAAACATGTCATGAGATATACGAACGACAAATCATATGACATATCAGACTAGACTATTACACAACGTATCAAATGCGTACAATGCACAGGATTGTGATATCGGTTGGCGCATATATCACAGTATTTAGGTTATAAAACTATCAAACTCATACAGACACATATAATATGATCTATTGGGTATGTTGATGATACACCGTGATACAAATACTGTCTATGACCAGTCTGAGACATACACCCGCTATGCATTTGTACAGTCTAGAGCAAAAA
>JAIQCU010001328.1:0-22215 GCA_022114935.1 Leptestheria dahalacensis | reverse complement strand
GAGGACAATCGGCGAAGCGGTATGGAGCTCTGTTTACGTGCCTGAACACGAGAGCAGTCTACGTTGACGTGGCCAGGTCCCTATCCAGCGAAGACTTCTTGCTGGTACTTCGAAGGTTTACGGCTCTGTACGGTAGCCCGCAGACGATCCATTCCGACAACGGCACCAACTTCGTCGGGAGCGAACGTCAGCTGAGAGAGGACGCAGATCAGCTGTTCAAGAACGTCTGTCAGGTGGAGCAGTTCTGCCAGTCTAGAGGGACCACTTGGAAATTCCAGCCACCAAAGGCTCCGCACTTCGGGGGAGCGCATGAGAGTCTGATTCGCATAGTCAAACGGGCCTTGTACCGGACACTGGAGCTGGAGAGGACCAGAGTAAGAGTAATCACAGAAGATATCCTGCGAACTCTACTTTTCGAGGTGACTGCCATCATTAACAGCCGGCCGTTGACGTATGTGAGCACGGATCCTGGGGATGTACGGCCCATAACTCCAAACGATTTGCTCAACAGAGCTTCTTGTTCGAGCCCTCCAGCAGGACCGTTCCAAGAGCTTTCACCACGGGAATACTTCAAGCAGGTGCAGAGAATGGCCAACACATTTTGGGACTTCTGGCGAAAGGACTATCTTCCCAGTCTCATTGGTCGGGCGAAATGGAACAGGAGGCGGGGAAACATCGCACCCGGGGACGTAGTCCTGCTGTTAGAGAAAAACACTCCCAGAAACTCTTGGCCCATCGGGACAGTCGACGCCGTCTTTCCAGGACCCGATGGACTCGTTCGTGTCGCCAGGATCCGAACGAAGGACGGAACCTACACCAGAGCGGTCCAGTACCTTGCCGTGATTCAGGATTGCGACCGAGGAGACTCCCATCCAAAGGGGAGGGGGGAGGATGAATAGGCGATTTCGCCCCTTTGGCCTATCTTTCTTATCGTTCAGTTTTCCTTTGCATGTTTAATTCGGTGCTCCTAGGAGCTCACGATCCGAGTATAAAAAGGGCTACGTTTCAATGTTATGTTGAGTTGGTTCTCGGTCTTGAAGCAATAAACATCTGTTTTCTCGCACACAGGCCTCTCTATTCTTCTATCCAATTCTTTTTCTTCGACATCGTTCTTCTTTGCGGTCTGTTTCATCCCTCCCTACTATGCTCGTTGTTGCTGTTCGTAGTTTTGGCGTTGAGAGAGACAGCAACGGGCCAATGGTTTGCTTTCCCGCATTTGCTGCACTCTCTTCTTCGTGCTGGGCACTCGTTTAGCGATTTGTGGAAGTCGCTTCCGCAGAATCTGCACTGCCTGTTCTCGATTGCATTGGCTTGCTCCTGTTCGCTGTTGACTTCGTGTGTTGAGCTTTAACTACATTCACTGTTGGCGCTGTTTTTTGTTCGATGTCACTGGCCTGAATGTTCGAAGTCTCCATCGCGCGAACTTTATCCAAGATGTTATCGTGCGTGATGTTGTGGTTTTCCAGGATGTGTAATCAAAGTTGTTTTAAGATGCAATTCTGGATTATTTGGGAACAAATCTCCTCGTTGCGGTTGTTGAACTCGCATGTCGCTGATAGCTACATCAGTCGCATATGGAACGCATCCAGCGTTTCCCCTTTTCTTTGTTTGGACTGTCAAAATGTGAACCGCTCATAGTCCACGTTTTCGGTCGTTGAACGTTTTGTTGAGAGCTCGGACTGCCGCGACGTATGGCGTCTCGTGAACGGCTTGGCACGGTTCCGTCAGCTGGCACTTGCGTGAGCTCTCGGGGCGTGCTGTCAAGTGTGTCGAAGATTGTTGTATCGGCAGAGAGAGACGGAAGTGAACAAGACAATAGCTTGTATTAAAGTACGCGCACAGCAGCACTGGCTGTTATAGCCTTAAGTATCGATATAACAATAGACCAAAAATGTTGCCAACTTAGTGAAGGAGTAGCACACGTTTGCACTGTTCATCGTTTAGTTACATCGCCTCAAGGAAGTTACCAAACCGCTGCAGCAATTATAGCCATCCTGTTGAATTGGGATCTTCCTCCAGATTGAACTGAGCAAATGACGGCAGAGCGAGCGCCATTCGTGGGATTCAATCTTGTCGTCGCCAGTTGTTATGTGTTGATATTTGGTGTGTATCGTCGACTCACTAACTATCTGAATGTTGCAAGATAAATCGACCGGCTTTTTGGCTCCACTCGTTTATTCTTCAACGAAAAAAACGCAGTAACTCAACTCCGATCACACTTGTTACAACCCTAGTGCTTACACTCTATTCTAGACATCACATGCACCGCGATGCGACACTTTCTCTACAGGGGATACAGCGAAAGATCTTCCTCAAGGATCGTAACAAAAACCACTCAAATAAAACACAATTTTGGAGCTATCCAGACTTGGGGAATAATTACAGCCCTGGTAATCACTGTTAAAGCATTCGACTAATTGAATTTTTCAATTTACGTCTAAACTTGGCAGCTGCTTCTTTTTTTCTTTATATCGGTTGAGCAGTAGGAGATCAGCATGTACGCTTGTCCTCTTGGCAGTCGATCAATAAAATTTGGAGAGACTACGAGCGAAACATCACAGCCTCCGTAACAACCCCGCCAGAGTTAGATCTGGGGCTGTTCGAAGCGCCTTTAGCGGCCGGCTACGCACGTTGGCCGCTCGGCTGTAATAGGAGTTGTAGTACTTCTAGTTATATCTTGTGGTTCTCTATATGGAGCTTTTCGCATCCGTACGCTTTTACCGTCATCTGTGCGCGATCTTACATCGGTCTCAGGGCAGGTTTAAGAATCCTCCAATCCTCCCCGTGGTTTGAAGGAAATTGCACAATGCGTCCCCAAACAAGAAAGTGGTCTCGGTGCTCCAACTGCAGGTTTAGTCCCAATAGGGGAGCCAATCTGCATACCTCGTTTTGTGAGTTTGGCCTCCATATTTTTTTCAATTAAATTAAAGACAGCATAGTCGAAAAGTATATCGAGCCTTGTCGTCGTAAGCTCGTGATAGATTATTCTTACACGCAATTAAGTAAAACTGATTAAAAGACAGGATATGGTGTCGAATCAGACGCGCCGGGTGAGTTATGAAAGTGTTTTAACTTTGATTTACCTCTTTAACTGACTTACTTTACTTGTTACACATACCAGACTTACTTTCACTTCCTTAGACCCAAGGGCCGGGAAGTCTTAGTCAACTGAAATATTAACCGAGACCGAACCGATTTGTATTGCAAAGGGGGGGGGTTAGACAGAGGGATTTGAACTTAATAAACATGTCAACAAGGGACTGACACCAAAACTCAAAACGAAACTCTAGGGGCTCTCTCAATTCATAACAGATAGCCTGTTTGTGTTAAAACGAAATGTGTAAAAGCTTTGCACAATTGACGGTATTGTGGTATAAAATGTAAGGGTGAGAGCCAGGAGATATGAAGCGCACGGATGGTTTGTTTCAGACTAGAGCGTAGATGTCCAAATACGGGGCAGTGGTAAATAAAATGTTCTGCTGTCTCTGGCACTGTACCGCAGTTGCAGGTGGGTGAGGTCGATAGGTTTAAACGGTGCAGACAGAAGTTCAACCGACAATTGGCAGAAAGGTTCTCGATCAGTACGAGTTGAACGGCCCTTGTAATTACACAAGTAAACAGTCAGATATATGGGTGAGGTCGATAGTTTTCAACGGTGCAGACAGAAGTTCAACCGACAGCTGGCAGAAAGCTTCTCGATCAGTACGAGTTGAACGGCCCTTGTAATTACACAAGTAAACAGTCAGATATATAGAACTTTACCTCGTTGGTTTGAGGGCTGTTCTTGACATATAGCTCTCCAGTGAAGTCGATACCGATTACTTGGAATGGTCTACTTAGTTTCAGGCGGCAAGCAGGTAGCGGAGCAGGTGGAGGTACGTTGTAGGAACCTCCAACAACACACTCCGGCAGGTTACACAGTTGCGGTAGACAGGACGTGCTATCCTTCTCGCGTTAAGTATCCACTAACTTCTTCGAACGGTGGTATTAGTGGTGTTCACTCCGCCGTGAAGAGTGAATATATGAGAATAACTCACGAATCAACGTTGCGAGGTGATATTAGTCTTGACTGATCAGGTGTTACGGACAGTAGACTACTCGAACAATAACCAATAGCAAGTCCCTGTATTGCCAATTTCGACACGACAAGCGAACAGCTGACAACCGCCGCAAGATAATAGAGTTCAAAAGGTAAAGACAAATATACGAAAATGACGACGGATGCGTCTAACCACCGCTTCTCTAGAACTCTGGTAGAGAACTCTCTTTGTAAAGGGCACGAGGAAAAAATTACACCTTGCGCCCTTAGATTGAACAAACAAAATGAAATCAAAACAATTCAGGACGTATAAGCCTAGCTTCCACGAACTGACCGGGGTTCGCAACCCACGACCAATCCGTGACATCAGCGTACGATGCTTTGTGGGTTTTGACAGAGGGGTGTTCTGCAGTGGCGCTCGGCACTTGACGATCCCATCTACGAGAAACAAATCTAGCTGTCGGATTAGAACAAGACTTTGATTGTTTCGTTTGAGAACCAGGGATTTCTTCTTCGAAATGACGAGGCTGAGACTTAGAGATCAGTAGACGTTCAGCAGCTTGAAGTTCAGAAATGGAGAGTTCCCCAGTGATCCGTAAATTCATGCTGACTCGGGTTTTCTTTAAAGCGTAACCTTCGGGGAGTGACTCATTTGAATTTGGTCGATGAATTAGAACTCCGTTCGAACTCGAAGGGTTCAGGTAGCTCTTGGATTTCAGGTCCTTGTTCAGCATCAGCAACCAAGTGCGCGGAAAATTGCTAGGCTGGCCACTCTTGAGGAGAACACAGCCAGCTTGGACCGATCCACCAAAGTTAAATGTCGATAATTTCCTCTGCCGAAATGCCTCTTGTGCAGAGATCAGCAGGGTTAGGCGAACTAGGAGAGACGCGAAGCTCGATGTTTTGAGATGATACGACCTTCTTAATTTCTTCGATGCGATGAAAGGCATACGGCTTCTTCTGACTGGAGCTGGTAAACCACTGTAGTGCGATTTGTGAGTCATACCACAGGAAGACCTCCGTTATGCGTTTAGCCGACGCAAGGGTGGAAAGCAGCCATGACGAAATGCGACTGGCGGTAACGACAGCGTTAAGTTCCAGCTGAGGGAGCGTTAATGAATTCGATGGGGTGGGGGGCACCAGGTTCGTTGTCGGAGACTAGATACGCACAGCAACCATACGCAAGAGGACTGGCGTCAGCGAAGACGTGAAGTTGGCAGCAACCGACTGGCTCGGAAAAGTATGGACATCGGAATTTTAGGCTCATGGCCGCTTTCAGATCATCTACCAAGGTTATCCAGGTGGCAACCACTCCTTCAGGTCGTCCCAGTCAAGTTTTTCCTTCCACAAGGTTGAATCACGAGCTTGGTTCTTAAGGACACAGGAAAAGCGATTCTCAATGGATCGTAAACATTCGCGGTTAACTGGAGTATCGTCCTCTTTGTTTAGGGTTGCGAGAAGGAGAGGTTTCTTTCCGCGAAGTTCAAGGTGTCAGTGACTGTGTCTTAGTTCAAGCCCGGAATCTTCACAGATGGATCGCTTTCAGTAGTTTCATTCTTGACTGCTACAAATTTCAGGGCGGAGCTACTTGGAGCTCAGTTTCTTAGGTTTATCCCAGCTTCCTTGAAGTTGGAACCGGAGGTGCCGAAGTAGCCTAGGAGTGCTTCATCTTCATCAGTTGAAGTGGCCAAATTTTCCACGTAAACGTTTCTACGGAAATCTTGGGCGACGCGATTCGAGCACGATTTCAATTGTAGCGACACCACCGCGTTTAGCATCAACGGAGAAGATAATATGTAGCTCCAAACAGCACGACATTGAAGCGAAGCAAACTAGTTCAGGCGAAGTGTCGGAAAGGGTTCGCGTGCCACAAGAAACGAACGTAGTTCCGATCGTCCGGATGCAATATCACCTGAAGAAAGGCTTTGTCGATGTTCGCGGTACAGGCGAAGAGACCTCCTTTTAGACCCACGAGAATTCCTGTGAGATCATTTATAAGAGCGATGGACCTACCTTCAAACATTCATTGATACTGTGCCTGTCCGGGTTAACTTAGCGGGAACAATCGTAGACAATCCGGACAGGCGTAGATGTTGAGTCCTTCAGCACGGCTCGATATTGAATTTGCTGCGCGCTGAAAGGATCAGAGCGGAAGTCGGGTACTCTCTCGATAAACCATTCCTGCTCTAGAATGATGTCGTTGTACTGCGTCAGGAGTCCTTCGTTCTTTTGATTACCGATTCTCAAGTTGGAGAGACGTTTTATGCTCAAAGTTAATAGGCAGAGAAAGATGGATAGACTTGCAACGGAGCCTCGTTATGTATTTTCCGTATTCGAAAACTACAGACTGATTCTGACATTGGCGCAGAAACCAGTTGCATAAACTTCACTTTCTGGAGATATGCCGATAGCTTCTAGGTCCCAGATTCTTTGGACGTCGTCGATACCGGACATGCCAATTAAGAGAGCTGCAGTTGGTTCGTCTTCTCTCGGCGTCGAGATGGGGCCTGGAAGTAAGAAGCCTAGCTGCTAGTGGTGTCCAGTCTCATTATACAGTATATTGATACATACTTGAACAGCAGAGTTATTTCTCCGTTCCCATGTAAGAAAGCAGACAGAGCTGCATTATTTTCAACAGAGAGTAGTTTATACTCAGTATATAATTTAATAAAATTGTTTTGAAAAGAATCTTGAATGAACAGAAAACTGTTGAACTCATTGCAAAGGCTTCTCATACTACAATATTAGACTGCCTTGGCTCCAAAATGGGCTTCGTGATTTTTCATTTCTTTCTTGGCAAATTACCAATAGCGTACAATCAAGATGGGTCTGGATTGATCCTACAAGACAGAAAAGTTTGTAGCCAAGGCCAATCTCGCCGCTACAGTTTGATTTGTACGCTAACGAATTAGATTTGAGTTTTTCGCAGTACTCAGTGTTGGACAAAGCGTTAAGTAATATTCCATTATATGGTTAACATACGCAGTAATTGTTTTGTTAAAAAAGGTTATTAACCTTACATCGAAAACTCGTCGTCTGCACCGTGTTGTATCACCATAAAAGCTTTGCAAAAATCTCTGCATATGGTCGGTTGAACTTTCTGCAACCTTTTTGCGTCCGTTGGGGGGAGGAGGGGCTTACTGGTGTGTGTAAATCTTAATCGTCTATCATAACGAACATAATTTTGAAATTTTTCGTAATCGTGACAGAAACGCAAGTAGAATTGCCGATTTTGTTTTGAAGTCCGTTGAGACAATTATGCCAGCTTTTAGCGACAATATATTTTCATGTTTGCGTCAAACCTCGTATGTCAATGACAAGCAGAATCAGTGCAGACGTAGTTCGCGACCGTTGCTGTCGTTTGTTTGTGACAGTTTGGTGTTGGTTAACTGGATTAAATTGATCCCCCCTCCGAAATGGAGCAAAAGGAAGAATTTAGCAAATTTGTGCGTGACGCCTGGGCATTCTATAAAGATTTAACTGTCTCAGCACTTGGGCAAAGCGGGCACGCTCTCGAGATTAAGTCGAACATTTTTTTTTACAAATCAGCCGCTCCAAAACTCGTCACAAATCACAAACTTGCAGGCAGTGAAGGGCACCGCATTATTGGACGATTTGAAGTTTGTTGTGATCATGCTTGAAAAACGCATTGCTGAATACGAGTGGGACCCCAACAACAAAGAAACGGTCAGAATTTCAATTTCCACCCTGACATTTTATGAAGCAAAAGTCATCACTTCTACCCAGGACTTACTCCAGAAGAAGTGAAGGAACTGAATTTGGGCATCCGATCGACCCGGCCTGCTGAAGTTATGCAGACGCACGAGTTTCCATACAGCCACTGCCGATCGTCCAATTGTACGCCGTATTTTGAACGGACATACCGCGGGAAGGGGCTCTGCTAAAGAAGCGGGCCGTATCACTGGATCTTTCGCCTCATAGTTTGAAAAGATAACACCAAGCTGCTCACCCTACATGTGCATTGAAGCATCTTTCACTAGCTTCCAAGCATGTACGACTGGGGAATAACATTCGTGAAAAAAGATTGAAAGCGCATCTGCACGAAAAGTACGCCGCACGACTAGTAAAGTATAAGGTGCAAATAGCGCTGGTCAGCCTAATTGCGTTTAAGCAAATTTTATTGATTAGGTAGTCCGTAGTTCACAAGAGAAGTGGACTCGTTAATCAACGCACCCGAGAACGATGCAGTGAAGCATCAGCTACAGCTAGCGTGGGGGGAAGAAAAAAAATGCTCTTATCAAGGGCAAAGAGGAATTTTTATAGGACCAAGTGAAGAACTCAAACGGGGAAAGAACCAATTGCTGGAGTTTAATCACAATAAACATTTAGTAATTTCCGAACAAACCATTGTATAAAGAGTGGAACAGAAATGATAGTTCCTTTCTTTACAAATTCATTTTTAGCCTTGGCAGATTTACACTTCTCTTACAAGTTCTCGATTCTTGCGCTACCGTCGTCCTCGCTAATTGCCAAATTCAAGACGCAATCTTCGCAAAGAGGGTATCTGTGACGAATTTCTGTCCGAGCAGCAGGATATTTACTCTGCACTGAGTGAGGAAAACGTCAAGTTTCTAGCTGCAGCTGGTGTTGCTGGATCCTTTTTTATGTAATTTTTTCCCCTACTTTTTGGCAGAAAAGGGAGTCCCTTTTCTAGGAGAAGATGTGCTGATTTTCGACGAAGTGATAGGGAAGATCAACTGTAATACCAACTCTCACGAGATGATAGATCTTGCGATGGATTCGAAAGACTACGCCAGTTTGACTGATTTGTACAAAGACCTGGAGACGGATGAACCGAAACCTGCGGAATATATGCTTCAGTTCTTGTGGCAAGATGCACTGTGGAAACACGATGTCATTGGTGCGTTCTACTCCAGCTCTCCAGGTTTCAATGCCGCAGAATTGTTACCTTTAATACGGGAAAACATCATGAACTTTGAGATGTACGGTTTTCACGTCAACGCCCTAGTGTGTGATGGTGCCTCGTCGAACTTGTCCGCCATAAACGCTACACTTCATGGGAAGGACTGCAGCCAACCTTTCTTCAACAACGCGTTCCGAGCAGGGAAGAAAATTTATTGGATTGTTTGTCCCTCTCATAAGCTAAAAAATATGGTAAACGCCCTGTGGCGTTCCAGGGTGGAGGCGGCTGGCATAAAGCGTTTTGTAAAATAACGGAACAGTCCTCGGCTGGAACGCAATCGAGCCTCTATACAACGAGGACATGGAGCGGGCCAAGAAGTGTGAAATTCGCCGTGTTCCAAGTTTGGAGCCAAAGCATATTCTTCGAGATTCCTGGACAAAACTAAACGTGCAACCAGGAAAGGTTATGCAGCAAGAACAGGTTCGTTCTGCTCTCTACGAAATGAGCTAGCCATCAGGAGCGAGAAACCCATTTCAGAAGGCCAGTTTCGATGAAACTCGACTTTATATGGTGGCACTCAACAAACTTTTTGAGAGGGGACTGCTCAGCCCTTAACCTGTAAACTTCGAAACTTCTCGATGAAGGCTTTAGTTACTTCGTGGACTGGAATAAAGAGCATGGTAAATTCTAGATGAAAAACTCTTCTGTGTTCTTTTATTCAGATTTTCCCCTTTTTTACAGACAAGTCCTTGATTGACGCCGAGGAGAGGGATGCAAGGCAGGACAAATCTCGGAAACGTAAGGGATTCGCGAGAAAAGGGAAATCAACCGTAACATCACAACGCGGGAAACAGGCAAAATAAACACACGAGAGGATTTCTAGCCTGGCAGGTACAAATTGCAACTTTAGGCTTTTGCAATTAAAACACGCTTTTCAAAGTATAATGACCTGAATGAAAGTATAATTTCTGACAGATCCTTGTTGTATTGAGCTTTGTTTGTTGGGTTTCTTTTCTTTTGGCAGTGTTTTACGTCGTCTTTCGCTGCGCTTTTCCTTCCTTTCTCCCGGGCGGCTTTTTGGTTTGGGGTTTCTTCGGCTTCATTTCCTTTTCTGCATTTTTCGCGTTAAGCCTTAAAATAGTTATGGCGCTATTAATTACATTAATAAGGATTGCCATCCGAAAAACCGAGTTGTATTGTAATTCACGTGCGAAAATAAATCAACACAATAGCGTCCACACTGGAAGCCCATCGCTGAATGAATTCAAACTGAGAAAACAATCTGCCGCTAGCGGCGAATTTCGTAGCCCTATCAACCCCGGTTCCGACCCCCATACCGGGGTTGCCTTCTCTTGGTTTCTGTCGCGTTAGGAGTGAATAGGCCGACAGCTGGGGAATGACTGACTGTATTTCTCTTAGCCTCAGTACAAGGTCGAGGTCAGTTCCAGGTCAAGAATCGATTACCAGCACAGTTTCATAACTCTTGCTGTTCTATAATCGAGGTGAAAAGAGAGGCTCACCTTGAGAACGCGTTTCAGTACGTAAAAGTTTAATTCCGCCTTGTTGCGATTGAATAAATTGGCTTCAGCTTCGATTATTTACAAACTCGGCGTACTTTACAGAACGCTTGAAGGAAAGGACTATTATCTGCACGAGCTTGAGAGCTTCCGAAGGTAGCAATAATCTTGAAAACATCCTTTGGGACAATCTGAAGGGTATAGATCACACAAGAGAGACCCCCAGTATGGACATCCGAAGAGAACATTCGTCATCATCTTCGCTCTCTATTCGTTCTAAATTAGTTAATTTTTCCGAGGTCAAGCAAATCTCGTCCGTAAAGAGCTCTTCCAATTCCTCCTTCAGAACAGAATCAAGCAAACTGCAAAAGATATAGGAATCAGGATGGTATGACGAGCGCGAGTAACGTTACTAACTTAATCAGCCACGTCAGTCTCGGTTCTAGCTCAATATCCCGCCACCCCGCTCTCCTAAATGGTTTGCCACAATCTTCACCACAGCATTATGGCGAGCAATCACCAGGTCATGAGTCCGGAAACACGAGAGCTCAATGTGGCTCAAGGTTTCAGGACAAGGGCATCTCGCACGACACGTTGTGGGGCCGCTACATCCCGCCTCGAGGAATGAGTCCTCGTAGGGAGGACACCCGCACGCAGGACGATAGCTTTAACAAAGCATTGTGCAGTCCCGTCCTGGTTGTTATCCACTGATGAAGAGTGAGGACCATGTTTACCTGGCGCAACCGTTTTCCGTCGCGCGTGGCGTAAAGTCGGCTTTCCCAAAAACACGAAATATCACGTCCGTTTGTAACCGGGACTCCATACTCGTTCTGCACTCAAAGCGTAGTGGCCCTTCTCAGCATGGCTTTGAACGGCTCGGACCAAGTTACGCCCTCGACCACAGGGGATGTACCAGGAATACCCAACTCGCTTGACCGGACCGCTGCGTGAAAGAACACCACTGCCGTGTGGGGTGTCTTTCGGCAGATGGAGCAAACGGCGAATAAATATGAAGGTGTTCTTATCAAGAGCCTCAAGATCTGAAATCCCGCACTGACCTTGAACTAGGCAGTGCAGGAGCCCGGGAGTTAAATAAGTTCTTAGGAGCTCGACCCGCTAACGGGGTTTTAGAGCTGTATTTGAAATACTCTGTCAGGCATCTTGAAAGCCACGCGGACCAGTCAAGGCGACGTCACCGGTGTCCGTGCTTATGTTTGCCGAGGTGCTTCAACGTGTTCAATTTGGACAACGCTGGGATGTGAATCCCATTCAGTGTGAAGGGAGAGATCTCGACGACGACCTTTTTCACCTTATCTGCTGCAACGAATGCTAGTATCGAGCACTTGGCTGCGTTCAGGAGGAGACCCCGCTTGCGCAGGGCCGCTTCCACTATCCAAAGGCTCTCCTGGAGCCCCTCCCGCGTGAAGGCAAGGAGAATCAGGTCGTCGGCGAAGGCCAACACCTGGACACACAGCCCCCGTTTTCAATATGGGCTCCAATGTGGGATGGAATAGAGGATGTCACGTCATCAATTGCCAAGCTGAACAGGAGTGGGGAGAGGGGTCACCCTGCCAAACCACTCGACCCGCAGGAACATTCCTCCGTACTGAAGCAGGGTTTTCGCTTCTGCGTAAACAGAGGTTACGTACCCTACCATTTCAGGTGGGAGTCCCACGCATTCCATCGCTCTGTGGATCGACTGATGCGGCACGGAGTCAAACGCCTTTGCTACATCTCACTATGCTATATACAGCGATTTACGCCTACCCTTCGCCCGTCAGGGTTTGGAGGAGCAACGTTGCTTGCAATCCCGTCCAAAGTGGTGAATGCCCCTTGGCTGGTGTGTACCAGGTGCAGTGCTCCGAGCTTCTTCGCCACGACCGCATGGAAGTGGCGAAGTAGCACATGCCCGACAGATATCGGTCGGAACTCGCTAATATGTTTAAGGTCTTTAACCTTGGGAATAAAGACGGTCCGAACCGAAGAAAGTATGGGTAATTGTCTGCCTACAAGTAGGAGGACGTTGAAGAGAAGAACGCAAATAGGGATTGGTTTGAGTCGTACTGACTTAGGCAGGATGTCGTTCGGATCCAGGGCTGTGTCGTTAACTTCAGTCGCAGAGATATCTTCATTTGTCACCGCCGTGAGGTTTGCTCCAACCGTGCGACTCGCACAGGCGGGCCCCTCATCCGGGGTGCTGGGGGTCGAGAACAGTTCCCCCCAGTACTGCGCCATAGCATCTAGGCTGATGGCCTGCCCTGAACCCTTGGGCGATAGAATATGATCAAGTGCGGCACGATGGGACCGGTTGTACTTCGTCTGAATAACAGAGTACTCTACTGCCTGCCCGGTCCCGTCTGCGTTGCCGCCTGGAGATCTTGACCCCGTCAACAGGAGCAGTGCCCACTCTAGGGACCGCTTCCCTTTTGGGGTCGTTCTTTTTCGCTCCGTAAACAGGAGCAGCATCATCTCCAGGGACCGCCACCCTCATGGAGTCGAATTTCTGCGCCTTCGGTTATATCGATGTTATTTACCCCTCTAGGCCCCGCTCGCATCCCATTCCGAGTCTTCCGAGATCATCCGCTCCGCAATTGAAATTAACCCTGGGACGCGGAATTCATGCACCCAGAACTTGCGGGCACTGTCCTCAACAGCCTCGCCGACCACGGAGCATTGCCTCCTGATAGCCTCAATGAGCTTCAGGCAGTATGTCATAGCCCTATGACATCCCTGGGGGGACCACTGTTGACCGGTTCCCTGTCTTGCGGAACTGTGCCTGCAAGGGTGGCTACCATTTCGGCAACCAGTTCATTGTGCCTCGCCATGCATCCCTTTTACAGCCTCCAAGGACCGGGTCGTCGGACAGCTCCTGAATCAGGGCATTCTTAAGATTCCCCTCGAACTCAGCCAAGATCCTGGCCTCAGAGAGGGCTAATGGCTTCTGCTCCACTTCCGACCACGAGACGCGACTTAATGGTAAAGAAACCTCCCTAACGGCTTCAGACGGATGCGCGCGTCTCTTGTGGACCCCAAGTCCACTTTTCGAGCCAAAGGTTTTCCCGCAGACGTTACAGAGAAAGTCCGCTGACCCGGCGTTCCGATCGCCGGAATTGGAAGACGCGACAGCTGGTTGTTGGTTGTCCCCAGCGGCCTTCCAGCCCCGGGGGACTTCGCGCCGTCCATCTCCCTGTCCGCAGAACGCTTCATTCGGTTTGACTTGCGAAGGGGGGGGGGAGCGACTTCTTGCCGGGAGTTATAGCCATGGGGATGACCCATGTTACCACAGGACGCCACGAGAAGGCACTCCCCGCTCTTAAGTCATCGTTAAGAAAGTCAAAGGAATACCTAGTAGATAGTAAAAGCTATTAAGTATTTTACCTTATTTTCTTTAGCAGCGAACGACGTCTCTTCTTCCTCTCTGGATATTGCATTAAGGTCCAATTCGTCGCCATCTTCGGTTGCCTTTTCTTCAGTTGCAAAGGCCTTCAGCACGTTAGTCACATTACCGGCATGGCCGCCCAGAGGAGGGGGGGCTACTGGGGCGATCTGCCCCGGGCCCCGGCAGTTTAGGGGCCCCCTTCTGCGTACTTTTCAACCTTTGTAACATGTGAAAAGGGCCCCGGCTACGTCCCCTTTTCGGTTTCGCCCCCGGGCCCCGAGAAACCTCTGGGCGGCCCTGATTACCGGTATCCAGGTACCGATATCCTAGGTGGCGAGGTTGTACTGCTCTTTCTTATATCGTTCCCAGTATGTTGTACTTTGAAGTGCCTCATGCATAGCGTGATTTTCCAGGTATCCAGCTTTCATCAATGAAATGAGCTTGAACGTCCTAGCACCCTGCTTCGCCCAGCTGCTCCATATGTCCCCTTCCAGGTGAAGGGCTGTGTACATACGATGCAGCCTTCCTCAGCTGATCAGCAAGTTTGGCTGACACAGCGTTTATCGAAATCAATTTCAAATTACAGAACATGTTGTGCAAGGACTAGCCTTAAAACTGAATTAAACCACAGTAAATTTAGTCGAAACCGATAGGAATTAATTACCGTACACCAAATATTAAAGTTTTACCCTGGTACCCCTGTACTTTGTTTAGAATTCATCGGACTAAAGTACGTCGCCAAGAAGGCCCATATCTTTCATCCATTGCACGAAGAAGGTTGCAAAAACGTGGACGTTCCACGATGGAGAAAGAAAGTATGTCGTCTGCAGTTGATTGAGTCAGAAGACTGGTAATTTTTGTGGCTCTTCCTGAACATGAATCATACAAAGAGCTGCCTCGTTTCCTTGTAACACTGAAGTAAGAATTCTTCGTCCCCTTTGAGAGTGCAATTTGGACCTATTTTGCAACCTTATGATTAGATATATTTTGGTTTCTCGCGTGCTTTAAGATCCTTCTTGTACAACTTCCCGTGGGTGTAAAAACTAAATTCTCGTTTCAATAAATAATCAGTTTTCTGGCTAGGGACTCGTGTTTGTTTCTCCCGACTCGCGAAATATCTGAGAGCCGCCGGACGCGGCTTTGTCACTTTTTCGGAGTCGGCTTTTCGGAGTTGTCACTTTCAACCTCAATATTCGCAGCGGTTGCCATTGTTACCTTACGGCATCTAAAACCTGCCACAGAACTAACGAAATACTTCACTTGTATATTAAACTGGCAGCTCCCTTTGTTTCTGTACTTTTTTTAACCAACACCTTCTTTCCCGTTTTTTAAACTACGACTTCAACGCACTACGGTGCAATGCGTGTATAGTAATAGTTTTATTCGGAGTTCGCGGGTGTCTCTGTGAATCGTCGAATGAACCTTTTTTCAGTTGATTTCGGTTCCCATGAAAACCGGGTCGTTTCGGTTCCCACATCGAGTTAAAATGATCCGGCTCACTGTTCACGGTTCACAGAAATGCGAGCCGCTAAAAAAAACGGGGCAGAGTCGCCATCTCTGCCACCGAGGAGAATGTATACACACATACACACAAGTTAGATATTATACATGTTGCAAGTTATATTATAAATGCAAAGGAATACTATACTACAGTATAAGCGTTAACAATATTCTGTAAACCTTACTTCTTGAGACAGTTCACTACTCCTCAGCTTGTTCGAACTCTCTGGCCTAAACTCTAGACCGGCAAAAGCGTCAGAACAGGTAGCAGGTATTGTGTATCTTGTATCAAAATACACAGTTTACTTAAGTTAAACACTATCCTGCGATCTGTGATTTTATATGTTCTGGTTAAATCTTATTCGCTGTTAACTTTTCCCCCCCACATGTGTCTTCAGGTGAAACTTCAAGTGTAAACTTGTGAAATCGCAAGATTAATGACAACTTCTGATGAACTAAGTCAAAATGTATCTTAACCGAATGGACAATTTTGATCCCTTAAGGATGTCTTCTCCTTCTCAGCTAATCTAGCATTACTATTAGTGCAGTTTCATTCCGAATATAAATTAAATACTGTAATGAGGAATTGTGCACTGTTCGTAGGAACGGGAAACTATTCCCTCGAAAGGATAATGTGTAACTGTAAATAATGTGTATGTGATAAAGTGCTTGCAGAAAGGTGAAAGAAAAAAGTACATGTAACCTGACAAAAAGCACCGAGTTACGACAGTAAGAACGAACGGGGTTAATGATGACATATGAAATAATCGATATTTAAAAACCAGTTCACAGTGCAATTTGTATGCATGTAACGCATCATATATTGTGATTACGCACTGGTAGTAAGACGGTGCCTTAAAAGTTAGCGCAAGCGTAGTCGAGGTCCACACGTCGTGTTAGTGCCGCGGACACACACCGCAGCGCTGAGTTCGCTACAGAGACCATCATAGCAGCAGGCTCCTCCCACTGCCCTTACTGTATACCTGTACTCTATTTTATAGTGTCCGTAAATGTCAGACGAGTTGTTTGGCCGAACCGCTGTCTGGTGTTTGGGAACAACATACACAAACATTAAAGCAATAACATAACTGGTATTCATATTATAACTATATATAACGTTAATTTAGCGTTACGTTAGCTTAGCGTTAATTTTCTTAAGGACTGGTCATCAGAGCAAAGTCTTGCTTGAATTTACAACACTAATATGAATGTATGTTCTTTGAAGTAAAGGGACAGTGGAGGGCGATTCATGAAAGGAACGCGATGTCCATCTCCTCATATGGTAGCGGGCAGGGCCAGCGTTCTTACTACCCCAAAGTTACCAGGTAGTATTAAGAGATCAGCATCAGAAAGTTGATTATTTAGTAAGAGTTCATGCAAACAAACCATACAACTTTAGGCAATCGTCGTCTTCCAGTCAGCATGGCGACAGCAGGCCATCATCATTCACGAGCACTACATCAACAGTTACCCCAGTAAGCTCTTCTCATTTTACATACATTAGAAACATTATTTTTTTGACCCTGTCGTCTGATCGAGATGTCCTGGGTTCAATTCCCCACAGGGGTGGGGCAAACGGGGAGTCAAGTCGAATTACAAAAAAATTATTGAAATCGTTACATATTGTATTTACTCTGTTGCATTTCTAGTATCAGTGGAATGAGACCTTTGACCCCCTGGACTATGAGGACTTCATCGTAGAGCACGCGGCTGCGAGTGAGAGGGACCCGCTGAAATTGCTGTTGAGCTTCCCCGCTGACGATTTGCACATCTGCTTCCTACCAAGGCCATCTCGAACCCTGCATCCTGTGATCCCTCCGGAACCACTGTAATTTTCTGTTGTTGTTTTTTTTTAACTGAATCCAAGTTAACGTCTTTGTTAAACAGGGAAGCGCTGAACAGCCGTGTTCGGGATTGTGTGCGGAATTATACCTCCCCGTGGTTGATGGTGCAGCGTCGCTATCAGCACTTCAGTACCAATAGTTGGGCTCGACAACCAGCTGCGGCTCGACTGGGTGTGCTGAAATCTTCGCCGCGGCAGGAGTTTGAGATTGACGGCGATGGATGCGACAACAGCGATGATCTTGAAAGCCATCGGGTAGCCACCAGATTCACTCCCTGTTATATCTTTCTTTGTGAATTGTGTGACTATGCTTCCTGTATTCAAACAGAGCTCAACAGTAAGCTCGAGGACTTCAACGTTGACTTCGGAAACTCCTCGGGGAAGTTGGGCCAGCTTTGATTTACGGCAAACTGCCAGTGACGCTCTTTTACCATCTCTTTTGGACCGAGTGGCACCGGAAGCTGTCGACCTGACCAATAAAAACCGGCGAATGGAACTGAAACAAGTAAGCGAAAACGAATGAATGTGATTGGTCCGCACATTCAGTCAATTTGCCATTTCAGGAGAACCTATTCTCTCTCTATCCACTGCAAGACGAGGAAGATATGATTGAGAAGCGACCTCCCCCCGAACCACCGGCTGAACACAGTGGACATAAGGTTCTCGTCAAGTGTACACAGCTGAAGTAAGACTCTGATTTTTGCTGTCATCTCCGTGTTTCAACTTCAGCGGTTTCTTGGTTTAACTTGACTGTCTTTGCCTAATTTTATCGGTGTTATTTCAATACCTAAATAATTGTCCCGTGGTGCTTATGAACTAGGCTGGATTTGGAAATTGAGCCCATTTACGCGTCAATGGCCCTATATGACGTCAAGGAGAAGAAAAAAGTCTCGGAGAATTTCTACTTCGACCTGAATGAGGACGCCATCAAGCGCATGATGGACACGCACGTCCCCTACCAAGACTACAGCACCTTGAGCCGCTCCTGCACATTCCAAGTTACGTACCCGTCGACAGACCTCTTCCTCGTTGTCAAACTGGAGAAAGTCCTTCAAGGGGATATTACTGACTGTGCAGAACCCTACATCAAAGATGACAAGGTTTTCTGAGTTTTTCGTCGGTTAACTGTCGATGCTTACTGATGCTTTGATCGTTGTTTAGAACCGCGAAAAAGTCCGCGCCAATGCTGTGGCCTGTTGCGAGCGCTTGGGCAAGTACCGAATGCCCTTCGCCTGGACCGGTATCCACTTGCACAGTATCCTGCACGGGGCGAGTACTCAGGAACGGGATCGCAATTCTTCGTTCATGGACAAGGACCATAGCTTTTCAGAGAGTTCGAGCGCCAACAGTCTCGACCGCAAGAGCAGTACCAGCAGTTTTGAGCAGTTTCGACGCCGTGCTGCTGCTGATGGAGGAGGCTCCTGGTCGCGTAGAGGCTCTCTGGAACGTCGTAGCAACTATGAGGGCAAGAGGAATAGCTGGTCGGCTGAAGATGCTGCATTTGCCTCCAGCTTGGATAGCTTCCGGCCAGTCACTCTTACCGTGTCCAGTTTCTTTAAACAAGTATGGAATGAACGTATTAAGCAAACTATACGAACCTGTTGGACTTTTGGTTCAGCTGGTAAAGTAACAGGAATGTCCGGTGCCGTTTTACACGTTGTATAAGATTTGAACTTTGTGGCTGTTTTTTTTTCCTGCCAGGAACTGCATTTGAGATGACCAGAGCAAGTGTTACTCGTTCGTAGGGGCAACGTAGACCTTGTGAACAACGGATTCCGGGTCTCAAGTGCAGTTTTTCTAGTTCTTGGTTCTTTTTAGTTTATTCTAATTGTATTTATATTCCTATTGTTATCAATGTTACATTCTCCTTTACTATATGAACGTTTGATGTTGCAGGAAGGTGACCGCTTAAGAGACGAGGATCTTTTCAAATATCTTCAGGAACTTCGAAAATCGAGCGGTGCTCTCAAAA
Organism: Leptestheria dahalacensis; assembly: GCA_022114935.1. NCBI lineage: Eukaryota > Metazoa > Arthropoda > Branchiopoda > Diplostraca > Leptestheriidae > Leptestheria > Leptestheria dahalacensis. The sequence goes on along the minus strand of JAIQCU010001328.1, from coordinate 3,080 downwards.
GGTTGAAGTGCATTCCTGGAACGCTGAAACTGGAAGTCTCCCCGTGTCCGGAAGAGGTCAGGTACTGCCTGACTGCGGAGCTGGCGCGCTTGCATCCGTTTCCAGGTAAGTTGAGCCATGGACCGCAGCATTGGATGTTATTCGTTCTGCGTCCTAATTATAGGCGCAGGCGTATATATCATGTTTTCGTGATAGATAGATAGATAAACAGATAGATATTGTTAATAATCAATTGGTAATATTGTTCATCTACAGACGAGAAGATGAGACCGACGAAAGAATTAGTGGAATTCCCACCCAAGGATGTGTTCGTACCCCATTTCTCGTACCGCAACTTGTATTACGTGTATCCAAAGTCGCTGAATTTCACCAATAGACCAGGTATTTCTCATTTTAGGGTCCTCAGTAGAATTAAGTTTGACAAGTTGTGCATCCGCAGGATCTGCCCGCAACATCGCCGTGAAAATCCAGTTTATGTGCGGAGAGCAGGAGCAGCACGCCATGCCGGTCATCTTTGGCAGGTCTTCGTGTCCCGAGTTCACCACTGAGGCTTTAACTGCAGTCACTTATCACAACAAGTACGTACAGTGTTGAATTTGTTCTAGAGCGCAATGTTAAACGGTAATTAAAATCTTCAAGTCTGATTTTCAAAAAATTGATCTACTTAGGTGCCCAGATTTCTACGATGAAGTGAAAATTAAGCTGCCAGCGAACTTGAAGGACTGTCACCACCTTCTGTTTACTTTCTACCACGTGTCGTGCCAGAAGAAAACCGAACAGAACGCTGTGGTTGAAACTGTAGTTGGCTACTCGGTACCTTGATTTTAATACAAATTTTCCTTATAGTTTACGAAATAATCTTTGTACCAGTGGCTTCCTGTACTGAGGGATGGAAGCCTTCAGGTCGGAGAGTTTAGTCTACCGGTTATGTTAGATCCGCCTCCGCCTAACTATCTCTACATTGGTCCCGAAGTCATGCTTCCCGGAACACGGTGGGTTGATAACCACAAAGGAATCTTCAGTATTGTCATTGACGCCAACACATCCGTTCACACTTTGGTATGAAGTTTTTGTCAGATATATAACCAAGTTTATTTTTATCGTCATAAAATTTGTATCGTCCTAAATTTTAACAACATTCCTGAATCTTAGGATCGTTGCCTGGACCGTTTCCTGGATAATTGCGCGGCCGTTGAGGAGCATGTCATCAACCCTCGCATTGGAGAAGCCAATATGGAATCGGAACTGAGACAAAGGTTCCTTTTTATTGCCCTTAATATTTTCTCAGTAAATGTAAGCACGTTATGTTTCATTTCAGTATTTTGGATCTTGTGAACGCCAAGACTGAACCACTGGTCAAGTTCCTGCCGCTTATCCTGGATAAACTGCTGTCGCTGATGACAAATCCTCCTCTTTTGGCTGGTCAGCAGTTAAGTGTCGGACCAAGCTGTTTTGAATCCCTGGCAATGATTGTTCGCAGTCTCTCGGTAACAACACTATTTACAACCATTGTTCTACTCCCGTGCAACCATCGTCAATGTTGTAGGATTCGCTGGATCATCTGAATGATCAGCATGGACGAAACAGTCTGTTGGCCACCTATGTTCACTATGAGGCCTGCGTACCCCAGGAGCAGTTAAGCAGCTTTGCGCAGCAGCCCAGACCCATGTCCTTACCACTTCAGAGAAAACATAGCAGGTAGGATAATAACTTATTGATGTGATTCTATTGTTTGGGACTAATTAATGTGATAATGCACAAGGAGCACCAGCCAGCCGGATGTGCATTCGACGTTGAGCGAAACAGCAGCGACCGATGCGGAAGTAAACGCCTACTTCCCCAGGGGTGTGGACCGCACCTGCAGTCTGAGGATGGGCTCTGAGACTGCTGCCTCACGCTACTTGCATAGAAAATTCATTCACGAGGAGATAGCCTTTCAGTGGAAGATGTGTAGCACTCCCGTGCGAGATGTAGTCTTTTCCAACTCGTGGTATTTACATTTTAGAATCAGATACAAGGTTTCATTAGAACGGAGTAAACTTTGTTCTTGGTGCAGGTTCTTCTTCGAACTGATGATCAAAAGTGCCGTAGAACATTTGGCCTCGACGCAGCAGCTCGAGGCGCCCAGAAAGCATCGCTTCCCTGAACAGTTTCTGGATGACGTATCACAACTCGTTGCTATGGGTACAACAGAGATTGTTCAGCGACAGCAGAGAGATGGCAAGGAGGTAAATTCAGGATATAAACCTGTATTCAGTGTTTCTAATCTATAATTTAAATTATTATTATTATTGATTCTAAAAATAAATCTGTATTTAAGTTTTAATAACTAATTTCGAATTTCGCAATGCGTTGCTATGATTACAACAAAGATATTGCACGGACAGCAGAGAGATGGCAAGGAGGTATAAGCAGGACGTGTGTCCTACCTAAAATGTTCTAATATATCTTACTCATAGCCGTAGAATTCCCAAAGACGCTTTTTCTGCCTTTTCCAAGTTTCATCGAGCTAAAGGTTTAATTTTTTTCCAGAGTGCCTATATTTTAAATCTGCAATTGGCCTTCTTCTTGCACGACATTCTTTCCGTGATGGACCGCGGCTACGTGTGTTCGCTCATCCGTTCTTACTGCCGCCAACTGACCGAGGAAAAATTGCAGCACTCGTCAAGCGCTCACAACTACATGAGTCTCAAGCTGGACTTCCTGCGAGTGGTGTCCAGCCACGAGCATTTCGTGGCGCTCAATCTGCCCTACGCCACGGGACCTTACCCGAATTCTTCGCCACCGTCACCGTCACCTTCGGTATCATCGTCGGCCAGTCAGTCTTCGTTTGTATCCACTCTGGTCGGCACGACTGCCGGCACCCATTTTGCCGAGCTGACTCCCGAATTTTGTCAAAAACACTATCTGGTTGGTTTGATTCTTAGCGAGATTTCGGCAGTTCTGGAAAACCAGTTGAGTATCCATGCTATGTTTTAATAGATTTGATAGAAAACGATAACTACTCGGTAAATAATTGTCTCCATTGCTTAACAGCATGGAGACATATTGTTCACTTTTTCCACTCCACGTTCCCCCCC
>JAIQCU010001327.1:0-22505 GCA_022114935.1 Leptestheria dahalacensis | reverse complement strand
TGCTGGTCGACCATCTACCTGGAGGAAAGTACTTCAATCCTTCTGAAGAGACAGCGACGCAGCTTCGTGGAGCCCCTCCGACAAACGTTGGACCTGAAAGGACGTTCGCGCTTCTGGATCGCGCTTTCCGTCTGGCGCCCGCTTCCAGTGCTGAACTGATGGAATGTTCAGTAATGCACAAGGAAAATCGCGTGACTGAGTGGATGAAGAATCACCCAAACGCAAAGCAGCTTGCACAGGAAGCCTTCGCACGGTATTCAAAGGAAACCCTGTGCAGGAAAAAGCTGAGAGAGGAGCTGGCTAAAGAACGGCGAGAGAAGACCATGAGAGAGTCGGAAGAAGGCCGGAGGAAGCAGACAACTCGCTTCGAAAAGGCTGGGAAAGCTGCGTGATGGCCTGGAAGAATGCGGGGGCCTTTGGACCAGCGAGAAACAGCTGAAGAAGCACACGGCTGGGAAATCAGAGACTGAATGCGCGAAACTCGTTGGAGTTCAACTCAGGTACCGCAAGGAGGTTCTGAAGGTCAGTAACGATCGCGGGCTTCTGAACCTGTCCAGGAATGCGAGAAAGTTGCTACCCCATCAGCTTCTGGACAACTTGAGGCTGATAATTGCAGAAGAAGAGAAACGAGGCAGAGCTATCGATGTACCGATCAGCAAGAGTCCGAAGTTGTTGTGGTCGACTGTCCCGCGCTGGAAGAAGTCGAGGACCGGTTTCTCCGAGCTTCATGCCCGCACGCTTTCTAGGAAGCGGACAGGAAAGGAGAAACTTGACGCCGTAAAAGCAAAGGACATCGATCTTGTCGGCAAGATCATCCAGCACAAGTGGCGCGAGGACAACGACGAAATCCGAGAGTACGTGGGTGTTGTGCTGGCAAAGAAGCTGGTGAAGAGGAGGACGTATTACATCGTGCGGTATGACGACGATGACAACCTCTGCGATGTCGACAACCTGCACGATGACATCGCTTCTGGAGACCTGAAAATCGTCGAGGAACTAACCCCATAGAACTCGTGAATGGGCGAGAATTCCGCACGCTGAGCGTAAACAAAGACGACGAGGAGGACCTGTGGATCCCCGGAGCTGTTGTAGAACTGGAGCCTGATGGGATCGGTGTTGTCGTGCTGTGCGACGAAGATGGCAACGGGGCACGATTTGGCAGTGCTGCAGAAGCCATTCCTCTGGTAGATTATTACAAGGAGAGTCGATTACGGTTCTGTTACTTATATAAATACTTAATTACCCTTCGTTAGTTATCTGTGCGACTAAATTCTAACCATTGCGCTGCTCAGCTACCCGATGCTGAATGCGAAAGCGGCTTAGCATGTCGGGCCCAAATGCATTGTGCGCTTAGTAATTGCTGCTAAAACTGCGTAATGCTGCTTAGCCGTAAGCGAGCTAAATGCATAATGTTGCTTGGTGTAAGCTGAATGCATAGATTTAGTTAATCGGTAGACTTAAACAGGGGAATCGTCTACAGCTGCCAACCCTGTTTGAGGTTTGCTATGTTTCTTCAGAGGATGACATATTCCATGTACGCTTGTTACCGTTTTAATACACAAACTGTCGCATGAAGTTCCCACTGCACTCATCTCATCTTCAACTTTATCTTACATTGTCAATTAAGAAGCACGAATGCTCCTGAAAAAAGGATTTTCGAGCTGTAAAACTCCGAACTAGTTGTACAATTGAAAATTCATGAAATCGATACATTGTTTTTAACATATTTGTATTGAACCCAGGGCCAGGGGATTCTGGGGGGCCGGGGGATCCTCAAGGGCCGGGATCGGGGGCCGGGGGATCCTCGAGTGCCGGAAGATCATCGGGGGCCGGGGGATCCTCGAGGGCGGGTGGAACCTCCGTGGCTCTGCGGGGGCAATCCCTGCGGATGTGCCTCTACCCCTTGCAGCCGTAGCACAACCTACACTGCGATTGGCAGTGCCCCGCCGAACTGCACTTCGTGCTGAAATCAAGCATAAAACATAGTTGGTTACGTCTGTTACAAAAATCTTAGTTCATTTCTTCGCTTACCAAGCGCCGCCGGCACGCTGCGGACCGCCTCCGCCGCCACGCTTTCCTCGGCGGCCGCCCCGGCCTCCCGATGTCCCCGTAGACAATCAAGTTCTTAAAGTTGATCAGTTGATCATGATCTGCGAAAACTACAAGCAGGAAATCACTTAGTACAGCTTAACACTAAAAACGAACAACTACAATATACAAGTTACAAGAACAGGAAGGATTTACTTTCTTACTAAGATCAATTACAGCCTTTTTATATAAAAAAAAGTATGTAAATGACCATGTGCAAAGAGGTACTTACAATTTGGTGCTTTCGAATGTTGGAATCAAATGAAGGCATATCGTATCTGCTAGCAGTATTTATACCCTGTGGGGCGGTAAGGCATGGGTCTACGTGATCTAGAGTTAACCAATCACGATCGTTTTTGTTACCCCATACACCCAAAATCAAGAAGCTCCAGGGTATGACCAAGTTTTTATTTGCCCTTTTTTCTATTTTATCCGGGAGAAGGGGGGGTTCGTAAATCTTAGAACTCTGCACAATCCCGTTAAGCGATCTTCTCTAATTCAATTAAATACATGCTGCAGAACATTTACATTAAATTTTAAGAAGAATACAATTTTACTTCAGTCACATTCAGCACATGACATGTTGATCATTTCATAGTTCATGAGATCATGACCAGATTAGGCTAAATAATAATATTTATTTTAATTAATAACATAAATTTAGATTACGATAACTTCGTAACTGCCCAGTCATCGAAGAGAAGAAGACACCAACGATTCCAACAAAAAATGGAATAGAAATATCATTTCGGGTAACTTAACAACGCGACAGTATTAAATATTACTTTAACTAAAATTAATGTAAATGTAAATTACCTACTATTCTATTTAATCTAGTTGCTAACCCCGTTTTGCTTTCTCTATCTTCATTTTTTTAAAATAAACGAAGGTATTTCTTCAGTTTTTTTTTCGTCACTTGTCACTTTGACACTTGCTCCCTGGTTCTCCCAGCTCCCTCGCCTTCCCTTGGCCACTTGCTCGCCCTAGCGTTTGGTTAATTGAATTTGCCTGTATAACATAACGTGTAACCTGTTTATAAATCATTCTACACTTTAAATTTTCCCCATCTTTTTTAACCATGGTTTCTATTACATTAGGACTGTTACCACCATTCGAATTACAAATAGATTGCATGATTTATTTAATTAAGTGTATTTCATTGACCCATGCCCACTAGTAAAAAAACAATGGAAATCATCAAGAAACATTAAAATATCACATTTATTTGAAGAAAAGAGGCTCTACATGAGTTTCTACAATTGGTGTCAGGCGCTTTTCCGTTTCTTATGGCGGGCGCCTCCGGGCGCATGGAGAAACTGAGGCCCCCAAAAAATTCGGAAAAAAATCCCTGCGGACAAGCCGCTTGGCCAACGAATTTCCAACTTCAGACGGTAGATGTCACGGGTGAACCCTACCTCCGATAAAATTTCTGACAATTTACGTTGAGTTTCACTAAACCGACTGACAACCCTAACGTACTGAATAAATCATTGAATGATTCATTTCAAACTCATTTGTTGATTATTCCGTAAATATGTGTTAAAGCAAACACACATGTAAGAGAGTAAGACTGATGAATGAAAACATGATTAATCATCAAAGAATTAATAACTGATTTTTAGTTAATGTCAAATAAGTATAATGAATGGATTTCACGAATCTATATGTGCTACAGGACAGGCATATGTCAGAGCTCTTGGTCAAACCACATGGATGTCTAAAAACAGATGAACCGTGATATGGCGCCAAGTATGAAAAATACGCAACGTTGCCATTCTGATGTATTTTACAAAGTTTTGTCAATAAAACATCAAATCAAATTATCGTTTTCTAAATATAACCATAAAACATTAAAAAGCAATCGCAAAAAATATCCGTGTTTACAAATAAGTTATTTTTTGCAAGGTTAAGTGATATTCAACTTTAACTTTTTATCATAATTATAAATAGTTAATGAATAGTTTTATAACCTTAATTTCGAGGTATAAGTAATTATTAGTAATGTTGCTGAAATCAATTCATTGTAACTAGACACTGATTTGCTCGCTATACATATGAAGCGCTGCTACTTTAATTTAATTTCGTCTGCTGCATGTTGCGTTGTTTGGCAGTGCATGTCTCGTTCTTGTATTGTTGCCCTTTACTTTCTCACATTTGATCATCTCACCAAATCGAATTACGCGTTCAGTTTTTTAAATTCTACTTTTGAAACACTAAAAGTCTTATAATGGGAGTTCCAGCATTTTTCCGCTGGTTAACGAGGAAATATCCTTCCGTTATCTGCGAGTGCGTGGAAGAGAAGGTAAGCGCAACGATTTGAATGCCAGTTGTAAAATGGAAAATGTTGTATTTGTTTAGACTGGATATGGAGATACTTATGTAAATGTGCACTTCTCGCTTGCAGGCACGTGAATATAATGGGAAGAAGCTACCGGTCAATACGACATTACCGAACCCCAACGGGGTCGAGTTTGACAACTTGTATCTCGACATGAACGGCATCATTCACCCATGTACCCATCCAGAGGATAGGTATTATTACCTTTAATCATATGGTAAATTAATATTAACGCGTTTGCATTAGGCCCGCCCCGAAGAACGAAGACGAGATGATGGTGGCCATTTTCGAGTTTATCGACAAGATGTTCGCCATCGTCAGGCCGCGCAAACTTCTTTACATGGCCATTGACGGCGTCGCTCCGAGAGCCAAGATGAACCAGCAGCGTTCGCGTCGTTTCAGAGCTGCCAAGGAATCGTATGAGAAGAAGGAGGAAATGGATCGGATTCGCGAGGAACTCCAGGGACGAGGCGCCCATGTACCGGAAAAGAACAAAGAAGAGCACTTTGACAGTAATTGCATCACGCCCGTAAGTGTTATTTGTTAACTTCAAACTCGTTCAACTGGGTCTGATGATCTGTTGTTTTCAAAAACAGGGTACGCCATTCATGCACAGATTAGCCCGTTGCCTGAAGTACTACGTTCACGACCGTCTCCGCAACGATCCTGGCTGGCGTAACATCATGGTCATCCTTTCCGACGCCAACGTTCCGGGTGAGGGCGAACACAAAATCATGGACTATATCAGGAGACAGCGGGCTAAACCAGACCACGATCCCAACACACACCACGTCCTGTGCGGTGCCGACGCTGATTTAATCATGTTGGGCCTTGCGACGCACGAACCCTACTTTACCATTATCCGCGAAGAGTTCAAGCCAAACAAACCCCGTCCGTGCGACATCTGCGGGCAGTTGGGTAATAATCAGCACTAGCATAATTCCATAATTGTTGGCAGGTTATTCTAAAAATTGGATCGCTTATTCATATCGTTAATTAAATGTTATCATATAAATGTTTAAAGGTCACGAAATGAAGGACTGCCAAGGAGCGGAGCGTGTCAAGTCGGGTGAGAACGACGAGATAGCCCCAACTATGGTACCGGAGCAGCAGTATATTTTCGTCCGTCTCTACGTTCTGCGTGAATACCTGGCACGGGAGCTGGCAATGCCGAATCTTCCTTTCCCCTACGATTTAGAACGGGCTATCGACGACTGGGTCTTCATGTGTTTCTTTGTCGGAAACGACTTCCTTCCGCATCTGCCGTCACTGGAGATTCGAGAAGGAGCCATCGATCGATTGGTTCGCCTGTACAAGGACACGGTCTATCAGACAAAAGTAAAATTTGCTAATTTCAATTTTAATATTGTATAGCATTTTGCTTTTATTCGTGTTACATTTTAAACTAAATTATTTAAAAACCAACTATTTTTCTGTAACCAGGGCTGGCTTACCGATAGCGGCTTCGTGAATTTGGAACGCGTGCAGATGATCATGCGTGAACTGGGCCAAGTCGAGGACGAGATCTTCAAAAAGAGGCAACGAGACGAAATCGAGTTTAAGTATGCCCTTATCACATTATTTCAGATTTTTTTAAAATTTGACATTTATCTATGTAATTAATTAATTAACTTAACCTTGAATATTTCAAGGTAAAAGTTAAGTAGGAATCATTAACTAAATCTGCTGTCAGTAATAATTAAGCAATATGTGCCTAGTTCGTACAAATAACTTTTCATGTACAACACAGAACAGTAATTAATTAATTAATAACTAAGTGATACTTGATTTAAACGCAGTGTAGTTTTTAATTAAAAAAGCAAAATGCAATTAATCGTACAAATTAATATATTGTACAATTCATGGCTTTGTGTAATTACTTTCTTTAATCGCAAGTTTAAAAAAATAATTTGGATTTTAATAATCAAGGAAGCGTCAGAAGGCCAAGAAACAACGCATGGGACAAAATGGAGGCCGACCCGCCTGGATGCTCGGCGGCCAATTCGCCCCGCAGGCTATCGGAGCCGGACCGGTCGCCGCCGTCTCCAACGCGCACCGGGAGATCCACCAGACGCGGGTCCAGTCGATGCAGTTCCGTTCAGTAACCAACCAGGCCAACGTAGATGCTGCCGTAGCCTTGAAGGCCATGCTGCGCACAACAGTTCCGTCTTTTCATAGCAATATAACACACACACGCACATATATATATATACTTTCATTTAATTAATCGTGCCGATATCTTTATTCGTTTCAAGTAACAAATTAAATTGCCATTAACTTATATAGTTAATGTAATTACATTTAACGACTATAGGGTAAAGTCTAATTATCATAATAAAACTGTAATATTAAATAACAATCGTTAGTATTATTAACTTGTATGGAAATCTTATTATGTTTAATATTATTCGGTTTATTTCCTTTGTAACGTATCAAAATAACTTGGAATTATCAGATAATTTAATTTTTAATCATGTCATTAACTTATATGGTAATCTTATTATTTACTGGCATTTAAGCATTATCTGATGATTTTTTTTTTAATTATTGGAAATGGTTTTTAGACGGAGGTAGTCGAGGATCGAACGTCGGGTCGCGGGGAGCAGACGGAGGAAGTGGCGGACAGTAAAGCCAGCCCGGCCAAGCGCAAGTTGGACGAGCTCGACTCGGACGAAGAGCAGCTGCACGACGAAGTCCGACTCTGGGAGGACGGTTTCAAGGAGAGGTACTACGAATCCAAGTTTGCCGTTAAAGCCACCGACGAGGAGTTCAGGCGACAGGTGGCCCGCGAGTACGTCAAGGGCCTCTGCTGGGTCCTTCAGTACTATTACCAGGTACAATCTTGCTAACGCAATCTGTATTTCTACTAATGATATTGTAATTTAATAAACTAAATTAATTAAAATTGTCATTATCGAGGAAAGATCTGTTACCAAATATTTTGTTTTTTATTAAAATAAATTAATAATAATGATAAAACTATTAAAATGTAATTACCTAATCTAATTGTAATAAAATTTTCTATTCAGTCACAGTTTTATGTAAAGTAGTCAAGTTTAAATGACTGTTTGATTGATTTTTAAATTTTTTTATTATAAAAGGGTTGTCCCTCGTGGAATTGGTACTTCCCCTATCATTATGCGCCGTTCGCCTCGGACTTTGAGGACATTGCTGTGGTTAAGTCGACTTTCGAGCCCGGAACCAAACCGGTAAACCATGGGTCATCCTCGATGTTCTTTTAAGATATTGTTTTATATTTAATTCTAATATTATTAAAAAATTGTAATTTATTATTATTTTTAATTGAATAGTTCAGCCCACTGGAGCAGCTGATGGGTGTTTTCCCAGCCGCTAGTGGAAGCCACATTCCCTCGCCCTGGGTCGAGTTGATGACGGATCCCGTAAGACTCGTGTTCTCTTTCAATTAATCAAGCAATTTAACTTCTTCCAAGTAGACTCTTTGTAAACAGCAGTAAAAGTTAATTACGACGTAACTATTCAATGAATGGAATTTAGGAATCGCCCATCATCGACTTCTACCCGGAGGATTTCAAAATCGACCTGAACGGGAAGAAGTACGCGTGGCAGGGTGTCGCCCTCCTTCCGTTTGTCGACGAAATCAGACTCAAGCTGGCTCTCACCTCCTACTACTCGAGGCTGACGGAAGAAGAAGGTAAAATACGTAATTTAAACCTCGGGCATAACAAGAAATTAAAGTTGGTTTATCTGGATTGAATCAAATATGATTGGTAGTTGAGTCATGTAGTCTGTTATGGAGTTTTTGAATGTTTTCTGGTCAATGGCAGTGGAACGGAATACGATGGGAGAGGAATACCTGTACGTCAGTAAACATCACCCGGGCTACGCCTTCCTGCGGGGACTCTTTGAAGGATCTTCGGACCCGGGCCAGACGTTCCAGCTGACTCCCAACTTGTTCCACGGGGTCTCGGGCGACGTCCTTTTGGCCAAGGAGTGCGTCGAACCCGGAGGGTGAGTTACTTATGCCGAGATTCATTGTTTGTACTTTATTTTCGTGTTCGTTAGAGACGGAGATTAGTTCAGTTTATGTTATTCTAAACAAAATTATTTCTTGTTCATTATTATTAGTAGTATTATTATTATGTAATGTTAGTAAGTTAAAAAATATCACAAATTATGAAAATTACATCAAATATAAAGTTTAAAAAGTTGCGACAAAAAGTAATAATCATTCAATAATGAATCAGTTTAATAATAATAAATTATATTAAGTATATAACTAACTGGAAATTAATTGACATATGGAGGGGGGATCCTTGTTTCTGAATTCATCGTATCTTCTGTTTTTTGACAGTACGATGACGTCACCCATTCGAGGGCTGCCAGATCTCTTTGATTGCCACGTTGTATGGTGAGTTTTTTTGAATAATTTAACTCTTTGAATATTCATTCATTTATTGAAATTTTTTTAAATCGATTTTTAGTATTTTTGTTATTTACTATTTCTTAAATTTTTTTTAAATTTCGTAATCGAATTTTTATGGATTTTTATCGAAATTTGTATTTTTTTCAAATTCAGTCTTTGTTTTTCTGCTTGAATACATTAATTGATCAAATAGTACTATTATTTATTATGAAATACCTTATTTCGGTTAATATAATGAAATGGTTTTTGTATTGAATTAGATTTAGCGTTTAATTTTCGAAATATTTCGGTTAATGTAATGGAATTTAATTTGTGTTTTTTTTTAAATTAAAATTAAAATCTAACGCTCGATTTTCAGTATTTCTTCATTTGGTAAATACAATGAAACTTTTTAAAACGGAATTAATTAATTTTCCAGATATCATATTTTAGTTGGTATAATGCAGTTAATTGTTTTTTATTAAATTAAATTGATTTTTTTCAGTGTTTACTTCCGCAATCCGGAATATCCCGTCAAATACAAGTTCCGCGCAGTTCGTTTATCGGGAGCCAAGTAAGTTGATTGTCATTTTTCAGCGAATTTCTATTGTGTGTATAGTAAACTAATTTCTAATTTTGCCTTTTAAATATTCAAAAGGGAGCCTGACGCTGTGCTGCGGCCGCGCGACTATGACGACAGATCCCAGGGACCTTGGCGACCGGTCATTGGCATGGCGCAGTCCCAACAGCGTGGATTTATGGGAGACGCCGGTCATAGAATGCTGGGGTAACTTAAATCTCATTACCCGTATTTTTCCATCTATTTAATCTATTTAGTTTTCTCATTTTAAAAATATTTCTTTTTTTTTTACGTCGGTGATGTAATTATCCGTTGATTAAGCTTCCGTACTAATTGGTTATTTTAATTATGTAAATTGAAAATGACGTGAGATGTTGAATTTTTTTCCCGTTAGTTAATATTAGTACGTGACTGGGCCAGATGAGTTGATGGAATAAGCTGAGTGCGGCGGTTTATGATATCCATCTATCTGTCCATCCATCCATCTATCTGTCTGTCCAACTATCCGCTATCTATTCATCTTCCTATTTATCTGTCTACCTATTATCTATCCCTTTAACTGTCGTCTTGTCCACCTATCCATCTATCAATCCACCCGTCTTATCTTAACTACCCATCTGTCCAGTTATCCGTCTATCTGTCTATCCATCCTATCTTAGTACCTATCTATCAATGTAGGCATCTTTCTAGTTGTCCATCTATGCAGTTATCTGTCTATCAATCCTATCTAACTATCCATCTATCCATCTTCCTGTCATCTAGAAATCCATCTGTCCAATTATCCATCTATCTATCCATTCATCTGTCTATCTGTCCATCCATCCATCTATCTGTCTGACTACTTGTCTACCTATCCGTCTGTCCATCCTATCTTCCTATCCATCTAGACATCTTTGTATGTATCCGTCTATCTATCTATTCAATCATCCGACTACTTGTCTACCTATCCATCTGTCTATCCGTGCCACCTATCTAACCATTCATCTACCCATCTACTCATCTTTCTGCCCAGCTAGACGTCTTTCAACTTATCCGCCTATCCAGTTGTCTATTTATCTATTCATTTATCTGTCTACTTGTCTACCTATCCGTTTTTTGTCTATCCATCCTATCTTTCTATCCTTCTAGACATCTTTGCATTTATCCGTCTGTCCAGCTATCCGTCTATCAATCTATTCAGTCATCCGTCAACTTGCCTACCTATCCATCTGTCTATCCATCCAACCTATCTAACCGTTCATCTACCCGTCTAGTCATCTTGCTGCCCATCTGGACGTCTTTCTATTTCATCCGTTTATCCTGCTATCCATCGATCCATCCTGTCTAACTATCCATCTATTCAGTTATCCGTCTATCTATTCATTTATGTGACTTCTTGTCAACCTATCCACCTATCTATTCATCTAAACAAAACAATATCTCTCTTTTTTCCCAAGGCACAACATGCAACGACCGCCGCGTCCCTACGGAGCCGAAATCCACTACTCGTATCAACAGCAAAACAGTTACCAGCACCGAGGAGGCTATCAAGGAGGTAATTCCGTACTGTTTATAGATACTACGATCGATCTATTAACAACAGATTTCTAAAACTTAATTTTAATTAGTATCCATCAAGTCTGTTAATTCTACAAAATTTACCCCAAAAAAATTCAGATGTAATTGAAGAAGGAATTTTGTCTGCTAACAGTTTATTACAGCTGAATCAGCATTAGTCCATAAATTAGTTAATTTCCATCTAATTCAACCAATAGCGAGTCTGTTTGATGTAATTCAGAACCCAATTTAATTCGAATTCGCGTATCAATTAATTTTCGTAAATGTAATCTAATCGTAGATTCAAATTTTAAAATGGATTAAGTTAAATCGCTTTTTCCCTTATGACCTTATCTCAAGGTCGAGGTCCACCACGCCAGTCCTACCAGGGTCAGTCCCATCACGGCGGCGGACATCGGGGTTCGTACAACAACCAGCCGCAACAGAACAGAGGGTAATCAAATTAATTAATAATTAGTTAATTGAATTATCATTATTTCAGTTGTAATGATTAAAATGAATGAAAATTAAAATTTTTATTTAAATTTGTTTCAGATATGGTCCTCCGCCGGATAGCAACGGTCGCTATGGCAACGACTATCGTCCCCGACAGTCCGGTTACGATGCCCGGCCCAGACAAGCTCCGCCTAGACCCAACGGACCACCGGTATATTTCTTACTTTAATTTTTTAAAAAAATCTTAAATATTGTGCGATCCGTAATTCTTAGACTGAATTAATCAAATTAATTGCAATTACCTTTACACCGGAATGCAATAAATAATTTTCACAAATTGCTACTGCCGATTGTTGCAATTACCAGGCTTTATAAGTTAGTTTAGTATCAGTAAACTTAATACGATTAATTGAATTAATTTCAATTTGTATAACATAATACTAACATGTTAACAAGTATCAAGATTTAATTAAATTGACACTGAAATAATATCGATTTGGCTTCTTTTTTTTTCCCTCAAAGCAGAACGACAACCGGAACAGCGGATACGGTTATTACACGTCCAGCTATCAGGGACGTCGCTACTAGATAAACTAAAACGTTTTTCTACGGCAAATATCAACCAACTGAATTAAATTCTGATTCCGCGTCCGGACCCCTGGGGAAATATAAAAATTACTCGCGTGCAATCTTTATTTATTTTTTTTTGTATTTTTTTTTTTTTTTTTTTGCGGGACGACTTGGGACGGAGGTTTGGGGGGAGAGGGTTAATAAAAATAAAAAAATATGAATATCTTAATTTTTAATAATCTGAATATCAATAATTATTATTAGTTATGAATAAAAATTGATCTTTACGTAACGAATCAACTCACTTGTAATTTGGGATAAAAGCTCACACACATTTTTTTTTGAAAAAGAGGAAAATTGCGTGTTTTTTTTGTTTTTTTTCTCGCCGGTTACTCCGAAAGTGTCAAAAGTCGGCAAATTTTTCATCTTTTTTAGAAATAAAATTGCGAAAAAAATAGAAAGGAACAGTCTTACGATTTATCCCATTCACCAAATGATAAGTAGCACGTCAAACCGTTTTTATAGTAAAAGAAAGATTAACAAGCTTTCCAAAGAGCACAGCATCACAGCAAACAGTGCATCTGTTACATAACCGTCCGTTTCGGGGCTTTATCCTCCCCCCTCTCTTAAAAATTGCAGAAACGTTAAGACATCGAGAGGGTTGGAATGTCCGTCGATGAAATTGTGTCTCGATTTTTTTTTAAATCTATTTTTTATTATTATTATTTTCTTTTTAATTGGTAAGTTTGAAACGGGGGAAGCGCCCACCGTTTACCACTTGGGCTGGAGTGGTTTGAACTCCCAGCGGTGGTAATTGTTGCCGGAATCGCAGGGCAGCAGCGTTAAATGGTTCGACTGCGGGTGGATGGCCAGACAGCGTCGCAGCACCTTGTGCAGCAGCGTTTTTGTGCTCTGCAACAAAACGTTTTACAGAATTTGTTATAACCTAATCACAATTATCATTACTTAATTAATTAACGATTTTAATTAGTGACCATTAAAAGCCAAGTACGTAATTTCCATATCGAGGATAATATAGATTAACTTTGATTCTAATCAAAAGATGTCTTTAATAATTGTATTTGTACAGAGGGTCGAATCCTAATTAAGATTGTGTTATTTAATTATTTTAATTAATTAATTAAAAGTTACCTCGTCATACTGCCAGGGTCCGTCTACGGTACCCAGCCTGCAGACGACCAGCTTGACCCCTTGGCTGTCGGCGTTCACGCACCGTTCGCCCACTCCGATCTGTCCGGCAGCGTTGAGCCTCATCAGCTGGATAATTTCACCCGACCGAGAAGATAATTTGAATTTACTTAAGTATTTTAGGACAAATGGAAGATTTTAATCATTTGTCTGTTTTCTTTCTAAATTACCTGATTATTTCCAAAACCATGGCAGTAGGAGACGCCCATTAAACTGGGTGGGCCATGTCCCATGGTGTCCAGGCACTGATGAACTGCGACGTTCTTTAGCTATTGTATCGGGAGAGAAAAAATTAGCTGTGATTTCCCTCAAATAAGACATAATAACCAAATTAATTAATTATTTATAATTGATTGAATAATTCTCGCAAAATAGTAATGGAAAAATAATAACAAACTGAAATAGGTATTTAAAATCAAAGTGATAATAATAAACTAATGTATAAGAGATCCGCAGTACACGTTACTATTTTCTGTATCAATCACTAGTTTATAAACTAATTACAGTAATTTACTGAACAAATCATAATTAGTAATAATAAGAATAACAATTGTACGATTACCTCTCCCCAGTGGACGTTCTTGGGTAGTTCGGGGTACTTGTCCAGCACGTCGTAGGCCACATTCTCCACGAACCACTCGAAGCTCTTGCACTTGAGTCGGCTCTTGAGCTCCAGCTGCTTGGTGATGTTGCCCATGTCGAGGAAGCGGGCCATGGGTTCGCGCGTGTAAAAGAACTCCTTGTACTTGTCGTCGAACCACACTTCGATGACGCGCTTGTAGTTCTGCAAAACAAGCATTATTCATCATTTATTATTATTCCCTCCTCAAATTAAACTATATCTTGAATTCAATTCAATTAGATATAACAGTCCTAAACATTAAAATACCATTGCAGGGTATCCCTTTGACAGCATATCATTTAAAAGCAACCACGACAGTTAAAATGAGATCTACGTTAACCGGACACTATTAACTTAATCGACCTTTATACATCAACTGCGTCACTTGATATTCGATAAAGTAACTTGGAAAGCTATGGAAATGATATGCAAGTGAAGCGGTCAATTTGGCTGCTTACGATGGTGATCAAAGGTCCCTTCTTCTTTTCGGCCAGTTTTCCAAAAGTGTACGGCATGAAACCGCGGTAAACGTGTCCCACTCGAGAGCAAGGTACCCACACGATCCTTCCGCCGCACTGCCAGATCTATTCAATGCGGTGGTTTAAAAAAAAAAAAACAAATCAAATAATTTAATTTAAATTTTTGACGGTAAATATTGGATACCTTGAAAGACAGTTCGAAATTCTCTCCTCCCCAGACGAGCAAGCCGGGGTCGTAGGCACCCAGCTCCAGGAAGTATTCGCGGTCGATGGCAAACAATCCTCCAGCGTGGGTGGGAGAACTGGAAATGGCGTTAGTTAGTTTTGTGTTTTCCTGTTCTACTGTTAACATTAACTTGTTTATTTAACGAGGAGAAGGTGTATTTACTTTAATCCGTCTAACCGTCTATGTATCTATCTGTCTGTGTCTGTCCGTTTGTCCATCTATCTATCTATCTGTATATCTATCTACTTTCCTACCTACCTGTCTATCAATCTGTCTATCTATCTGTCTGTATATCTGTCTAATTATCTACCTCCCTGTTCATCCATCCATCTATCGATCTATCTTACTATCTGTCTGTATATCTGTCTGTATATCTGTCTGTATATCTATCTATCTATCTATCTGTATATCTATCTACCTTCCTACCTACCTATCTATCAACCTATCTATCTATCTATCTATCTATCTATCTATCTGTCTGTATATCTGTCTATTTGTCTATCTATCCACCTCCCTGTTCAGCCATCCATCTATCTATCCATCATCCATCTATCTGTCTATCTATGTACTTACGTATTTATCCGTCCATCCATTCATTCATCTCCATCTATCCATCTATGTATCTAACTACTTATTTATCCGTCCATCCATCCATCCATCCATCCATCCATCTATCTATCTATCTATTTATCTATCTATCTATCTATCTACCTATCTATCTACCTATCTATCTGTCTCTCTGTATATCTAAATCACATTGACTTTTATACATATATATATACACGCACACATATACACACACGCATATATATATTTATATGTGTGTGTGTGCGTATATAAAATAATCTGCATTAGGGAGTTTCCCGGATATCCGGATATACGGATTATCCATAGTGGTTTAGTATCCTTAGATAGCGAAAATGGATTCGGATACATTTCGGATCCGCACAATTAATACTCCACGTGGATTTTTTTAAATACTGGATTAGAGGAATTCAATTAATATCTATGCGTAATCTGCTTAGCGCTTGACCGTTATCAACATTGCAAAACCTGTAAAATATAGAGCGACCAATCAAAAAGACGTACTTGGTCTTTCCTTGAGCGTCCGTCTAGTAGGTACATAGGTATCTACTTAAAATCTAAATCAGTCGAAAGTTGAGAGTCGAGTCTGAAGTTGATGATGTCTTGCAATTAACTCTTTTCTTTCGATGTTTTATCAATTCAGTGTCGACAGAATAGCTATTGATTACGCAACATTATAATTATCTGTATCACTTTTCTCGTAAAGTAGAAATTATTCGTTTCGAATTCGGATATCAAGATCATCCGGACAACAGGCATCCGGATACTCGGATGCCAGTTTTTGGATCCGGGAAACTTCCTAATCTGCATACAGAGATTCACTATGTACTAAACTCTCCATATCTACATATTAAGGTGTTCAATAAGCATACTTGTAAGGCTCACTGTTGTGGTCTCTGGTGCGCGCCTCACGTTCCGGCACTTCCGTCTCTTTGTACAGCATGCCCCACTCGAAAATGCCACGGAAATGCGTATCACCTAAACCAAACAAAAAAATTATATTAAAAAACCAAATTCTAGTTACATTAATTTAATGTTCAAATCAACTTTTTTAAACATAAATTATATAGTTAAATTACATTTAACTACAGACGACATTTACAATTAACATTACGAAATTACAGTTCAAACTTAACAAATTACGTAATAAAGAAACTTACCAGGGTCTAAATTTACGATGATCTTTCTACTGAATATATACTGAATATTAATAAAGCATTTCAGTCATAGTAAAATATAACCTTCAAGTCAACCTAGGAAACTATCAGAAAAGGTAATATAACTAAACGTAATATAAAATAACTTAAATTATTTGGTCAACGGTACAATATACTTTAACGTTACAGCTGTAGGGTCAAGAGGATGTTCTTACCCTGGTACACGGGACGGTACTCGAAAGTATCGTGGTCGACTCCGTCGATAATGGGCACAGTCATTGTGGCCCTGCAACAAATTTATTAAAATTCAGATTAAATTCAAATTTAATACAAACAATAGCTTTAGTATTAAAAGTTACAAAAGGCCGAAAGTTATTCGTTATGATATTAAATACATATTATTTTAATATGGACAAATTGAAAGTTACATCAAATTAGAAGAAAATTGCACCTGTCGCGATAAATAGGATACAAAAGAGGTGGCAGCCAGTTGTAGCCCACTTCGCAATGGGCGTCCAAGAAGAGGACGACTTCTCCGTGGGCCTGTTCGGCGCCGATGGTCCTCGTCCGGATCAAGCCCTGTCTTTCCTTGTTGCGGATGAGCCTCACTTTGCCGTCGTACTGTTGGATGAAGGATTCAAGCTTGCGCTTCAGATTGGCTAAAAGTTTTAAAGTTCATAGTTAAGTTTAAATTTGATATTGCACGCTGGTTGTAGACTGTTATTTAACCTTTGTCGCTGAAGTCATCGACAAGGAGAACTTCCTCGAGGAACTGAGGAGGCGACCGGTCGATGACGCTCTGAACAGTCCGCATCAAGGTTGTGAACCCTTCGTTATGAAAGACGATGACGACGGAAGCCTTCGGTAGTTTCTCGGGGTAATTCCAGTACTTGCACCTGTACGGTGTATTGGTTGCCTTATTATTATACTTTGACCAATCCCCGTCAACGACAGTGGTGACTTACTCTTCCATACGAGTGTCCGGGATGGAGCGGGACAGACTTATCTCGTCAGAGCACAGCATGTTTATGCCGTACTCGGAGACTGTCTGCGACGCCTCATTCTTCTGATCCGGTCGCAGCACGTGGGGTTTCCCGCCCTCACCAGGTCCCGTCCTCGGGTGTTCTTCCTCGGGTTCAAAGTTTCCCCGTTTGCCAACCTGCAGAGTGGCTTTCTCTTTTGCTTCCTTTAAACCCTGAGAAAAGAAAAGGGTTAATCGTCAGGTTCTCTCCTATCAGGACATCCACTCGATGAGCCGCGCGCCCAGTATTTCTCAGTCTCAGATACGAAACGCAGATGTGACGCAAGCAACGTCCACAAGCCGACATACCTCAGCACGGTGGAGTCGGTCCAAGCCCTCCGAGTAACTGTTCCCCGCGGACCAGTTAGCAGTTCTCGAAGCCAGGAAAAAAATGCCCAGGACGAAGAGAATTACAACCGTCAGTCGAAACAACCGCGACCGTCTTAACTGTATTACTTTCATTTTTTTTTTTCTAAACAACAGATTCTATACGTAACTTGGTTCTAAAGCGAGAACAGAATGCAAATAACAATGCTTCATGTATTACAACTATTTATATATATATAAAAAACTAAAATGTCTCCGGCTCTGTCCTAGTCTAAGGAAGTGACAGGGGAGGACCGAAGCAGACGATTCGAATTATCCACGTCAGCTGTATAGTTCGGTGAAGGTACTGCTTCCACTTGGACACGAACAGAAGGTGAAAGTAAGAAGCATTTAACCGACTTTCACAGACGCCAGATGCGCCTAATCTGCGGATGCAGACGGCGATGCAAGTGGGCGGGACAAGCTGAAACTTGACTATGCCAGCTGTCAAGGCAAATCTTATCTGGATATGATGGCTTCAACCTTAACCATATATATGTGAGAATATTATATGTTTTACCTATTACACATAGTTAATAGTTAGCTAGTTATGCATTTAGTATACCGCAGAAGCATGTAGGATGTCTGCCTTTCGAATAAAAAGACAGAAGTTTACGACGGCAAAGTACCGTGTGAAATGTAAGTATACTGACAACTTGGTTATCAACACGTCTGGTTCGCGCTCCATTCTTCTAGAGTTTCACAAAGCGCGGCTTTTAAAAAAATATTCCACCACTCTCGGTTAAATAAATACAACGAGTTCACAGTGAAACAGATCAATGCTCTCAGAATATGGACATTAGTTAATAATACAATTTATAGATAAATATAATTAGTTTAATACCTTGGTATTTCAACTTCAAGATACCGCGCCTGACTTCTCATTGACTTGTCCCCGGGTATAGAACAACGGCTGGCTTGCTCCGCCCATCCGCATCCACCGATGAGGAACCAACTGAATCCTTATATACAACAGCAGCTATAAAAAATAGACGTTTCAGTATAACTATACAATTAGATAGATATATTAATAACACGCACAATTTAAGTGATGTAAACAGAAACTCGTCCACAGTTTTGATCAATGCAGTACCCGCATGTATCACGTGTCATAAACTTGGAACTTGGTTGATCGTAAGAGACTAGGAACCGTATATTGTAACTTGACACACATATTAAGTGGAAATACTATAGTGAAAGTTGAACAGCGCTGAACCATACGAACACTTTTTAAGCGCGGATTTTCAACTTTTCTCACGTGTTATGTTTTTACGTCACCACGTCTGGTAATTATGACTGGTCCTCTTGTATATCATTAAGAGTCATACTGTATCTGTTTGAAGAAATATGCATAATTCATGCTCTTTATGCATATTCATTCCCGTTTTGAACTTGAAGTAAAACGCTGTTTCGCGTGGATGCTGGTATTATCAATAGTGTTTAAGTTAAATAACATTGGTGAGCTGCAAAGATACCATTTACAACCAGCGGAAAACGTGTGAATCGATAACCAGTTTATTGAGAATTTTTAAAACTAAAGGATGTTTGTAGGGATAGACGATATCCAGGCAATGCTGTTCCTATGGACGGTACGGTTAACGTTTGCTGACCTTGGGAATCTCGAGATTCCGGCTCTGAAATGTAAATATATAATCTATTTTATTTCTCAAATTTTGGTAACTAAAAGTGAGTTAGGAATCAAAATCCCGGTATCAAGCCTTTGAAATATGAATATCATACATATGCCATAGATGGACTGACAAGTTTAACAAGATACATTTTAAACAAATTCTGTACCAAACATAGTATCTAATATGGTATATACAGCCTATTGCTGCAAAATATGTTTAATTTAATTACGATTTAATTAGATAATTCAACCATAATGCAATATATACATAAAGAGCAGATCGGTAAAACTAGGACGGTGCAGACAACGTATTACCCCATGTATACGCATGGTATGGTAAGGATTTAAGACGGTAAATAGGTAAGATTAGGCTTGATATACATCAGCATTTACAGTATTGCTGTCATCAGGATCAATTCAGCAACTGCTTGCAAATATCAAGTTGGTGGCCGTTATTTCTCCGAACAAGTTTCAAAATGCCCTTCCATCCAGTGATTCTTAGAGGACGTCTTAATTCAAAGCGATAGATATGTACTAGTAATCTTCGTTTAACGAGAGGCCAAATGCAGGCATGATGATATCCTGTAATCTCATTTCAATATAGAATTAAACGTACCACTTTACCACCAGATATCGTTACGCAAATCCTGTCAACTCATACAATTTTGAAACATGTTATGTTACGTTAGAAAATCAGTACTTACCACGACAAGTTAAGTGCTTTACATTAATGCTTTTCTTAAACTCACTAAAGTTGAGTTTATAGGGCCTTTTATATAGCTATATTCGGCCATAAGAAAAAGCTGAAGGATTTCAGAAACTTAAAACTGTCGTTTCCCTTCTTTTAAAGCCAATTAGTCCGATAATTTTCCGCTTTCCGGCTTCTTAATAAGCCTTACCGATCCGGCCGTCCCTGATTGGTGCAGACAACTCCGCGACTTTTAACATGGGCTCTTATGGAGCTAAAATCTTCTTAACGCTTTTGCGCTGTAACGGCTTATTCTATCAAGAAACAAAGTACGTAGTTTGAATCTACGTGAAAAAAGCTCTTTTTTGTTGTACATTAAGTTCAAA
This sequence comes from Leptestheria dahalacensis, assembly GCA_022114935.1. Taxonomy (NCBI): domain Eukaryota; kingdom Metazoa; phylum Arthropoda; class Branchiopoda; order Diplostraca; family Leptestheriidae; genus Leptestheria; species Leptestheria dahalacensis. Next base: position 2,184 of record JAIQCU010001327.1, on the reverse strand, counting down.
TAAACGTTAAAAATGAAGCTTAAAACCTTAACGCAAACAGTCGCGTTTTATGAAATCTCGCGTAGCCGCAGGGCCTTTAACGGCAATTTTGAACGTTGCAAACCTTCAATTGTAAATTGCGTGAGACAGACTTAACGTATAAAGAAAAGAATAGCAGATCTGGAATCCTCGTTTAATTTTGCGTGTTCCAAGTATAAAATAAGACTATTTACCTGAATCACAAAAACTAAATTTTTCAATGAGTTAGATACACCAAAAGAAAGCTTTTTAAAAGGTGGTTCTAAAACTGTCCAGTTTTTAAAAATGTGACTAGTGGTTGTTGTGCAAAAGCGTTAAGAAGATTTTAGCTCCATAAGAGCCCATGTTAAAAGTCGCGCAGTTGTCTGCACCAATCTGGGGCGGGCGAATCGGTAAGGTTTATTGGTACTTGAAGGTTTCCACAAACAAACTGTATACAAGATACGAACGTGTATTCTTCTGAATTGTAAGGAAAAGGCACTTGGCGCGGTCAGACAAGAAACAATCGTAGGCCACTGACTGGAACCCATTCCGCGCTTAACGTCTCTGTGCCCTGGGGCGAACATCTCCGTAAGTGATCATTGGTTCCTGGAGTTGTAGCACTCCTACTAGTTCCTGGATATAAAAAAAAACTATATGAGAATTAATGGTCGAACTGAAGAGACGTTTGAACTGAATTCGTATAACAGGAGTTTCGGACACAATCCATACACTGTCAACAACAGCAACAGCAAGAAAATGGTGATACCTCCCAGAAGTCCATGCTCATGTTGATGATGATCTGAGACTTTCTAGCGCGAGCTTGCTCTTCGTTCAACGTGACGTTGCCTTGGTCCCGTCCCTTATCGGTCAGGTCAAGCACAGGAAGCCCGTTTTCATCTATGCCACGGCGAATAGCAGGGAGGAAAAATATAAACAAAAACGCTTAATTTCTTGTTCTCCATAGAATTGGGTATACCTTCAAGTAGGCTGACTTCACCATCTTTGATGAGAAAGCTGACGTGAAAGATATTTTCCACCGTACGAGCAAACGACTTGGGATCCACGACAAAGTTGTAGTATGGGACAGGAGCTTTGGACGCAGCGACGTAACGACGCAGAAGCCGCTTGACGTGAACGATCTGATCTTCGACGCTCTTCTCCGACTGCTGGTTCCGCGGGCCCGACACGGCTAACGGCTGCACTTCACGGACCGCCTGGGTTTGCTGGGAAGCTGGCACGCGTCTCGGTTGCTTGACTCGGGTAACTTCACCCTCATCTTCATCGTCCAAGTTGAAGGCGCCCAGCATGGGACGCCAAGGCGAGACGATGTTCTGGAAGTACGGGGAGATCATTTCCCGCAGCTTCAGTTTGTCGACTTCGTTCAACTCGGGATGCTCCTCCCTTGTGTCTGCTGCTGTGGCTAAATTTTCATTAGCCAGTATAACCTACAGATAAATAATTAGCAAAGTAAATGAGTTTAGCATTAGTTTTAACTTTAATATGAGAAGCAGATCTAATATTAACTAGCTGAGTTTACCACTTTTTGTGCAAAATCCTTAGGACGGAAGACCCAAGAACTGGCCACGATCGACTTGATCCTCTCATGATTAATGGAGGCCAGCAAGTTGAAGGCTTTGAAATCTAAACAAGCTTGGGTGATTGTCGTCGCTTTGCGGGTTCTGTCAGCAGGGTTTGTGTTCTGATGCACTATTGGGAGACATAAAAAAAACTTAACTCATACGTAATTAACACACAATTTTTAAAACAAACGTACTTTGGCTAAAAATGGCGCTGAGCTCGTTGATGTGCTCGTCCAGGCCTGTCGACTCTGGGTTGACTAGCTCTGTTCGATTGCCTGCAGTATTTAAACATACGTGATTATAATGGTTCTCGCTGCAAACAGTTCTGTTCCCTCACTCTGCAAGTTGTCGATGAGGTCCTGCAGCTTTAAGCGAGAACTAGCTTCCGCATCCTGCTGCGCCTGACTGCTTCCACTGGGCCCAGCGACTGACTCGTCCGCGTCATGGTTCCTACTCATTCTATCATGTGCTGGTAACGAACTGGATTGGATTAATTATAAACAAAGATGTGTTCAGTTAACCTAAAAATGGAGTTGTCTTATATCCTTGACAATACTGTTTCTATGATGTATAATTAAACAGTGTTTATTAATATCAATCGTTT